>JAXQQM020060491.1:0-48963 GCA_034641835.2 Pinus albicaulis | reverse complement strand
AGGGTGGATTCCCTCTTCTAGGGTTTTCAACTACATTTCTGGTTTCATTGATGTTTAGTTTGTTTTAGCAAGAAAACCCCTGGTTTCATCATCTAGTAACCTTCACACATGACTCATATACCTTATCAACTCATTTCATATCACTCATATGATATATCTCTCATTTCTCCCATTTTCACTCAAACCCTAATCCTCACTACGTTTTTGCAGAGATACTAGGTCAACTTTGTGTTTAGACCCTTTTGCCCTCTTTCCCTTATCCATTTTCAAATATTGCACCTATGTTGTGTTCCTAACACACTACCCTATCTCCCCTAATTTTTTCAGAATTTTCCCTAACTCCTATCCCCTCCATTTCCCGCCCTAAACTTTCTTCCCCATTTTCCCTTGTTTTCCTAGTTTTCACCCTTCCTTTCCTTCATATCAAGTTAGGGTTTATTTTTGCTGACAAAGAAGGTGAGAAGAGAAAGTATAATAAGGGAGGTCATCATTCCAAATTTGAGCCAACTCAGACCTGTGGCATCATTTTTAGAACTTCGTGATCATTTGCTAGGGTTTACATTACACACAGGGACAGTCATACTGCAAATTTACTTTCTGAAGTAATGAAGATGAATTTGACAAAAATGAAACACTTTTTTGTCAATCATAGACCAAAGAACAAAAACCTCCTTCAGTTTATGCATAGGTGTGATGATTTGAGAGAAATGCCCAAAATACAGTTACTCCAGGTCATTTTCTGCACTTTTGGACAGGTTGTCTTCAAGTCAATTTTTCAGGGGTTTGGAGCAAGGGTTTGCAGTGTTTGATGACTCCATTGTGTAGCATACTTCCTAATCTTTCCAACCATACTACTTGCAACCCGAAAATCCTCTGGGAAGGCCTCCAGAGTCCAAACTCCTTGTCAAAGTGGCGTGACGCTTCTGCTGAGAGTGCGCTACGCTTCTGCAAATTTTAGTGACCAACTTCAAACTTGGATAAAGAAAAAATGGGAAAGTATTTTGGAAAACGGGAGGAGGTTTTGTTCATAACATGCCAAAGAACAAAAACCTCTCTTAGCTTTGCAAAAACCGTTATGGTTAGAGAGATATTGATCCATCTTTAATCCCTATTTTTGCAGAAATTGTTTTGGAAAATTATGGATATTGGCAATTTTGACAATTTCTGTTGAGTAGACGTTTTTCCTCAGAGCCTCCAAATGAGGAAATTTTTATATGGTTGGATGGCTCTTGCCATGTAATTTCCAGATATGGTCTCAGGTTTTCATGACACCCCCCAGTTTTGGAGGAAAAACCAAAAACAACCTCTTTTTCATGCTTCTACCACTGTTTTTGCCTGTGCGCAACGCTTCTGGAGTAAGGTTGGGGAAATGGATTTTTGAAGGTCTTCCAGGAAGTATTTTCTCAGTTTTAAGGTTGGGATGGGTAGAGGACACACAGGGCTACCTAGCCTAACTTTCAGATTTGCAAGAAGAGGCCTTAAAGTCAGCCAAAATCACCCTCAAAGTTGCATGACGCTTCTGCTGCGAGGCGCGACACTTATGTAATTGGCGCGATGCTTTTGTCTTGGATTCCTTTTGGACAGTTGTCAAGCCAGATTGGTCCAAATTTCGAGGTTGAAGTTGTCCTATGAGGTGTCTTTTTGATAGGAGAGTTTGTTTTTTCCTCTCATTGTGGACGACTCATGTAATTAATCAAGGAGACATACACTCCTAGTTATTAGTTAAATTTGAAGGGATTGTTTCTAACTTCCCTAAATTCTAGGTAATGACCCATAGAGTACATTAATGATGTATTTTGGATCAGGTTTCGACCCAGTGAGGTGTAATGACCTCTATTTTCTATATGTAGTCCAACTCAAGTCATTTTAGAGGTTGGATAGTTGTTATTTGCAGTGTGAAGCTATTGTACAAACTTTTTTTAGTGAAATCAAAGACATGTTGCAGCTATAATCTTGGGACTCCAGTGGTATGCTTTTGAGCATTGTTTTTTCTATGTTACCTCATCAAGTTGAATGTTATGTTATCTTTCCATCACATGTATGCTTCTGTATGTTAATCTTATGAGTCTATAAACAGAAATCTTGCTTTCCTGCTCTGTTTTATAAGATTTTCATGAATGTGTCTACTCTTCTGATGAATGAATTCATTTAACATGCTCAATCTGACGCTCTCTCTTTTCAAACCTTATACACAATGACAAATTAAGTATGTTCCTACGTTTACCTACCTGGCCTCATCCTTGTTTCTACAACCTAACCTTTGAAATCAGACCTAAAACCTAGACCTAGTTCCTTGACTGTCATTCCTATCCAACAAAAACTCAAAACAAACAAAACCCTAATTTACTGAGCATTATAACTAGCCTAAGATCATTACATATCCAATCATCTCGTTGGCTGCAAAAGTGACATTGAGAGAGCCCTCTCTGGTTTTGGTAGGGCTAGCTACCAGACCTAAAGATTGGTTTGAGGTTACCTCCTTCAGTTCCATTCTCAACCTTGGTAAACAGGGGGGAGTGATAACAGACTCAATGTAGTTAGGGGTTGTTGACCACTGGACTAACACCTGATGATTATGTGAAGACTCCATGCCCAAGGATGAACCAGAGGACACTTGTGCCATCAGATATCATCAGTTCAACAGAGTTTTTAAACTCTACTTCTTCTTCTTATCATTTTCTTCTTCAGTCCTCAGATTCTACAGCCCTACGGGGATATTGTATAAATGTCACTAGCATGATGAATAAAGCCATGTAACAAGCCTAGGATGTTGGGACTCGAACAACAAGCGAGCACACCTTGGAATGTTTTTTTTACTTAGTTAATTATTCCTTCTTTTTAGCGGCGAATAATTTTCTAAGTTTTTTCACTCATTGCATTACCCCAAAGCCAGGGTGACAGCTTGAAGGTTGAGCCCCTACCGCATCTTAGTATCTGGAGTCAATGTATATTACCATGCTAGGTCATCTCTGAAATTTCGCAGAATTTGACTAGGTCTAAGTAGGATTTTTTAATAATTAAAAATTTCCCGCAAAATGGGATTTTTTAATTAATTTCTTTGTAACGATGTAAATAAGTGGCCTTAGGAAATATCTAGGGAGTGTGACTACTCGGAAATCATCCTCAGAGACTCAGCATTATCCTAGGACCCACTTTGAGGGTCAAAAAACGACTTATGGTCCCTCAAAAACTGATTTTTCTAATGTCAGTGGCAAAAATGAGGAAAATTTCAAAAAAAAAAATATGAAAAAATTGGAGAATTTTAGAAATTTTCCCAAAGTCAAAATAAGTCAAATTTTGACGTGGAAATTTATGTGGAGAAGCAAAAGGTGATGTGGCAGCCATGGGCCCCACCACATAAGGTACAAGTCAAAGCCAAATGTGCCAAGTCAAAGTTCCACGTTGAGTTCATAAGGCAACGTATGGTAAAGGTTCAGCTTTGATTTAAATATGAAGAGATTAAAGTATAAAGTTAGAAGTAGGAATTAAGGTGGAATACATTAAATAATTTTTTCAACTTTAAGGGGGGACAAAAAAGGTGACATGGCAAACCTTGTCCCCCACTTTGTCATACGTATATCCCTTTGATTCAAAAGTGCAACATACAACAGATTTTTGGCATATATTGCTTACGACTTTGGTGTCAAATTAAAAGGGGGACAAGACTGCCACATGGGACAGACTTTCTCTCCCACTTTTCCCCACATGTTGGCACTCAAAAATCAACGCAGCAAAGGGAATTTCCACGCAGACTTGAGAAATTATCGTATTACAAAAATATTTGATTGAGATTAAAGTGGAATATGTCTCCAACAATATTCACTACACTCCAAGTCACCTTACACTTGTACGTTACAGCAGTTCAGTTCATCAAATACTCTCAACAAATTATTCTCAACGCTGCCAGTCACTTACAGCAAGCACGCAAAGCTAGTTTGATTAGATTTGAGGTGGCAGATTTGTTGGGAATGCACTGGAGTTTACAGCAGCTAATTAAGGAGTGGTCTCCCCATTCCAGCAGTGTTCAAACACTTGGACAACAGTGAAGATACACACAGGTTTCAAAAAAAATCAGCGTTGATCTTCAAGGGAGCACACACAGCCAGTGTTCACCACCTACAGCAATTCATTGGCAATCTACAGAAAGCAAGCAGCCACTTGTGCAAATTCGTTTTTGCATTGGTATTATGTAAATTTTTGTATATGTTCTATGCTTGATGCAATTTTACTTTTATAACAACAATCACATAAATAGTTAACTAAAATGCTGATAGAACATACCAGTGGATCTACAGAAGACAAACCAGAAATAGGAGAATGTGTTGGTGCGTTACGGCGGTCAGCAGGATGCATCAACCAGCAAAGTCTTCTTGATCGGCCAACCCAGAATGTGTCACAACAGTCCTCAAATCAATCATCCAGTCAACTCAAAGTCAACCCCAAAAAAATCAACGCAGTCCATAAAAAGTCAACGCGGGCAGCGACAATAAAGTCAACGCAGCTCCAACTTCGGTCAACCTTTTGACCTCGATTTTTGTGCCAATTAAACTCCAACTGCATAAAATTTCGTCCAGAAACCCTAACTGCAGAAATTTCGTCCTTTTTCCAGCTGCAGCTACTTCGTCCTTTTCCCACGTGAGAACTGCTTCTCAGATGCTCGTATCCAATGAAAAGTGTGTGGATGAGATGAGTGAAAAGCTCTCCAACGTTGACTGTATTTATATCCATCATTGAGGTGTGTGACACATCTGTTGGGGGTGTAAAACCTTAAGGCCGACCTGCACTTAAATTTATTATAAATAATAAATTCAAAATAAATGTTCTGCTCATCAGATTAAAATCAATTTTATATCAATTTTACACCTCTTCGAAAGAGGAATCCAATACAAATATTGGAATCTTCATCTGAGCATCACAAGATGGAGTTTGGACCTAGTTGTCCAAATTTAACAGATTATCTCCCTTCTCCACTTGTCATTTAATTTTTCTTTGGGATTTGCTCCCATAGTTCTATTTAAATGAGCCTTGGGCTCTCATTGTAATCATGGTTTTTTGAAGCTTATGCTTATTGTTACTATGCGGAAATTGTTATTGAACTGAATAAAGGAAAGTCTTTGGGGTTACTAGCTTCTCTTGTGGTGCATTATTTGGTTGATGAGGTATACTTGTTTCATTTGATGTTGTTATTTATTTACTTCACATTGCAATCTAGTTGTTTTTTTCTTGCATTTGCCTGAAGGCACTATTGTCTAGGGAGGGGAGATTTGTAGCTACCTCAGATCTCGTTTGGACTTGGTATATTTTGTGCTCTTGTTGTAGCTTGTTATTTTCGATGGAATGACAAGCTCAACGTGGCCTCTATATGCCAAGTTTCTTTTGCACTAACAATTGGTTTGCAGAAATTTGTGCGTTCAAAGGATAGGTTGCCAAGTCTATTGGAGTGTGAAGACTTCTTCGGTTGGAACAAGTCAGCTCCAAGGATATCAAAGATCCCACAAGTTGTTCAAGCCAATAATCTCATAAGACATCAAGAGATTTATCTAAAAGGGGGTTTCATGAGCCCTTTGCTTCTATTCCATCTCTAAAAAAAAATCATATATTTTCTTCTCTCATTTGTGCACATATCTATTTTATCTAGCATTTGAGGCTAAGTTGTTGGATTTAAATCCCAATTCGCACTCACAAAATTAACTCTTTCAAGCTGATCTTAGTGAAGGAATTTGTAACATAAAGTGTATTTTATACTTGCATTGAGTTTCTAACATTTTCCTTCTCATACATGTGATTTCCTCTCACATATTTCAACACTATTTCTTTGGCATGCTAACTCTTTTGTTTGTTTGTCTATAGGTGTTCTTGGAAGCAATCTAAGTTTGAAGAAATGGAGCTAAAGCATAGGCTAAAGAACACTCTTCCATTTGGAACCTCAAATCCAAGTTCCGCCTTATCACTTCACCTCTGCTTCTAAAGCCTCATCCTTTTGAGGAATTGTAACCACCATTCACCTCAAGGCTTTAAGTCTTTACTTTGTAAACATCTCACAAGTAAATATTTAAAATCTTACACTTGTAACTTTGGGAAAGAGAAAATTTAAAATGCATATTGTAAGCTCTTCCCAAGCGCCTCATTTCTATAAGAGGACCTCACTTTCTTAATAAAGAGCTGACTTTTCTTGAGGGAGCTTGGGAAGTTTTTCCCATGGTATCTCACCTACTCATTTAGAGGGAGGAAATCTTCTTGAGTGGTTAACTTTCTTTTGCTTAGTTTTTTTTTTTTTTTTCAACAAAATCACTTGCATTCATCATTTCGTTTGTTAATCTAATCTAGTTGCATGTGAATAACTCATATTTTCATTTCATTAATTTCTTACATCACAAAATCTTTTAAATTTCCTAACTTGCAATCTCATTTGCCATCACTTACTTATGTTTTGTGATCTATTTCTCATTTGGATAAGTTTCACAATATACTACAAGTAAAGAAGCATAGCACTTTCAATTTATGGCAACTTGAGTTATTGTTCTAACTATGAAGCGTATTTAAATGAATTATCTCCATCTTTTACGTAGCACTTGCAAACTCACTTTCATATCATTTAGGCATTTCACTTTTCATAGTAGACTTGCATCTCTAAAAATTAACCTCCAACTTAAGTTGGTTGTATAGACATTAGGGACCCTCCACCCCTATTGACTCCTCACCATGAGAACCGGATTTCGGGCGAGGGTGAGGTCTGGGGATAGGAGTTAAATTGAAAATTGTTTTAGAATTCTACTAATAAAATAAACCAAGAGCACCTTCACATCACAAATTTACTCACAATTTTTCTATTTCATGTACTTGTTACTTTGGTGGTTATTTAGCTCATGAATATTTAATGTCATTATCCTTTGTTACTTGATCACTTTCTTACAAGTACTTTTTCATTTATTGCAAGTGATGCTTATATGTTAATCTTGGTCTAACACTTCCTTTGTGGGATTATTGTCATTGTATCTTAGATTTCATTTTTGAGCAAGCACTTGTCATTTACTTTAAAGCACTGGTCTATAGTTTGAACACATCATTGAATATTGTTCATATACTTACATGCTTGTTTACATCTTGAAATTGAGTCATCTTTGATAAGTAATTCCTTCTAATCAATTCTCTTAGAAACCTCACATCTTTGACTTAGTTCTCCTTTAGGGACCACCCCCCTTATCTAACCTAGGAGATAGCTTAAACGGAGAGAGTTGGGAATAGGTGATAGCTCCTTCTCTGAGTTCCTTGCCACCAACCACACCTGATGGGGTTGAAGGCTTTTCCCACTAACTAGTAGGTAGGTGTAGGCGGCAAGCGATAACAGGGGCTAAGGATGATATTTTGAACTTTCTTGCCTGTCCAAGAAGAGGATCAAAACCAGGCTCCCTTTAGCCCACTGATGTAACCCTATTGTTCTGGAATGTAAAATAAGACGCATTTTCTCAATCAAAAAATTAAAGAAAAACAATTGAAAATAAAAATATGAATAAAACTTGATCAAAATGATTGATAATCATACCAAAGCTCAATGTGCCTTTGTTAAAGGAGTCTTTAATAGTTCAGGTAAGGCCATGACCTTACCTGAAAAGTGCTAGTCTACTCGGGTCAGACAAGGACACACATAACGACTCCAAATCTCATTGGACATTTCAATATCTTAATATTATAATATAGCAATGTCCTTTTATGTTTTGTAATTCTGTTTAATGCAAATTAATAGGGACAATTTTTTTCTGCGTGTATATTTAATTCAATGACATAAATATGCACTGCTAAAGGACATTTCTGCAATATTCTGAACATAAAGAACATTCCCAATAAAATTCTGTAAATGATTTGAATTAACAGGAAATGGCTTCCACTTGTACAAATTGATATGAACATGGAATTACAACACAAAATCCAATACCCCAATTAAACATTGGAGCATTGAAACCTACTAAATGGATTCACACTGCTGAAGTCCTAAAATATAGATATAAGAAGTTTGAAAGAAGCATAACCTGTGTCAAACCCATTCCAAATGCAAACTTGGCTAGTGCTTTTAGTCGTGCAAGGGACAGCTCCAAACCCATTTCAAATAGCTGCATAAGACAGTAATATTTGTTATGTTCAACTATAAACCAGTACAGAAGTAATATTTCCTATTGATGAAGTTCCTTAATATTATCGTCACTTGCATTGTAATATGTCAAGCCAACAAACGTAACATTCTGTTGGATATTTTGTTATATACATTTTATATATTGCAAACAGCATGGATACTCAGTTGAGGACCGAACAATCAATACACACATTTAACTGCAAGAGTGATATTCTTGACCTTTACTTAATTTCTGACCCATGGGCCCACCCAAGCCTCAAAGTTAAAAATAATTTAAAATGACATTTTCAATATGGGAACATTTCTATACTAGAATCTGCTAAGGAATGTACGGGAAATATTTTTTGGGCCTTTCCATGCAAGAATGTCCAAGAAATACTTCTCAATGTTTCCATGGTGTTTCCATATCATAGCTGTATACAATACAAGGCTATAGAAGGGAAGCGATGTTGCTTAGCTAAATAGGACAATTTGCGCACACTCTCTATCTTAATACTCGGAATTTGCCAGTTAGGAAAATTGTACTCAAGAACAGCTCAAGTACACTTATTTTCGTAACGCTAAACTCTTGGAAGGAGGACTTAAGTACATTCAACTATGACTCAGTCTAGGATCAAGTAGAGGTGATAAATGATCAAATGAGCAGGAAGGGATAGCTAAGGACACGCAAAAGGAAATGGGAGAAGATATGAGAGGATTATAGTCCATTGGCATAGGAAGAAGCAATACGGCAATAAAATGTACGGTAAAATCCAATAATATGCCCAAGCAAGGAAGGCTCATAATACAATATGGGGAATAAAGATGATGATGGTATTGAACAGAAATTAAAATAGGTTTTATTTTTGTATTTTTAACTTTTATAAAATAGAAAATAAAAGAAGTTTAATTTTTAAAAATGAGATGGCTGTTGTAGTGAGGTTTACCTTGGCCTTATTTTACCTTCCAGAGTGTTGGATGATGATCAAAACCGTGTTTTTGTTAGCTATGCACCTTAGGCTAGAGAATGGGATTGGACTCTAGTGACTAACACACCCAATCTAGTCTAGAATAGTTGTACATACTACAAACCCCCAGATCGTATTGGAAAGATCTTTGTAGAGAAGTCTCCAACCCTCGTGTCAACTATGGCAGTGAATATAATTTTACCCTCACTAAAGAATCGATCCATGCACTTTTCTAGAACATTATCACCATGACTTAATTAATTCATTTTAATTAATCATATTTCCTAAGTTTAGACTTTAGGAAATATTAAAAATTGACTAATTAATTTAATTAAATCATCTCTAGGTGGAATTTCCATATTCGAATTTTGGGTATTGGAGAATACATGTATTCTAGCCTCTCTGTCAAATCTCGTGGCTAGAACACATCCGATGCTACAAAAACTAAAATTCAGCGTAATGCCTGTCACCCGAGTCCTGACTGCTACTAGTCTCTGCGTTGTCACTGAAGCCTCTACGATGCTGCTGACTCTGCACTACTACCAACTTTGCACTACGTTGCCCAGTATCTGACTGCTACTAACTTCTGCATCTGTCACTCTAGCATCTGACTGCACCAACTGCCACTGGTTCATCCTGCTATTATGTTGAGATTTTGTGTATTTGGGGTAGCATCAATTATGCTTTAGCTCCCAAATTCTGTGGAGGGACTAGAGTACACTTGATCTACAAGACCCAGAAATTGATTTGGGAAATTTCATCTGGTTTAGGAGATATTAAATTAATTAATTATTTTAATGTATTTCCTAAGTTAAAACTTAGGGAACTTAAATAATTAAAGTAAATTTAATTAAACATATGATGAAATTGTCTTAAGTCACACGGATCAAACTTTCTTTTAATCTTAGCCATTGATTCAAGATCTGATCATGGCCGTTGGTTTTCCAACGAGAAATATATAAAGGAAAGGCTTGGGGTCATTTGTAAAGACACACAGAGGCAGAGCACTAAAGCTAAGTTGAGATTCTAGGGCGAGTTTGCTAAGAATTCTCAGAAGTGTTTCAGCTGCAGAGAGGATAATTTAAACTAAGGGGATGATTTGATCCCGGGGTCTAGAATCAACAAGAGACAGAGATCAGCTCAGAGAGACAGTGCAGAGAAGCAAGAGAGTAGCAACAGCAAGGACAACACAGTCTCTCAAGGACAGTGTGATTTACAGCTGGAAGCCCTCAGGGGTTACACAGAGACCCTAAAGGGCAACGTAAGGACTGCGTCACCCAGTCTAGGGTAATGCAGTCCTTTCTGGAGCAGCACTGAGGGTCAGAGGGGCTTCAGAGGCTGACGCAGAGGCTTCAGGGGCAGCGCTGGGGTTTCTAGACCCTAATTTTGGCTGAGTTCTGTAAATCCCGTTTGAGGGTGTGGATCAGTCATTATTTTGGCCCTAGATCAGCCAATGAATTGTAGATCTATTATTTCTCTGTCGGGTTTTCCAGATCTGGAACCCAGGCTTCTTGTATTCAGAAAATTCTTAATAATAAAACCCTCCAGCAGCCAGAAGACTAGTTTTCCTGCATTGGGTTTTTCCGGAGACTATTTGTCCAAAAACATCTGTGTCACTTTGTCTATGTGTGCATGAACTTGTTCTAGATTTGGATTGGTGGAGTTATGTTATGTGTTTTGCTTCGATTTTAACTTGAATTTTATTCAGTTAATAACTTGTAGAAGTAGGACGAGCATAACCAGATTACAGTAATAATTTTTGCATAAAGTGTAAAGATTCAGAAATTTCCACATGGTATCAGAGGAATTGCAGATCTAGGAGGGTCACCAGCAAGAGACTGAAGGTCCTAGCTGCAGGAAGCAGCTGGAAAAGCAGTAGAAACGCAGATCTGAAAGGACAGCGCAGCTTTCAAAGGCAGATTCACACAGAGGGAAGGGTGGCGCAGTCTAACGCTGTCTCCTAGCAAGCCCACGCAATTACTGCGCGAAGGCAACTCAGAAACAGCGCTGGATTAGTCTGAATCCTGCTAGTGTGATGCAGATCTGAATCTATCAGATCCATAAAAGACTGAAGAAAAGCTGCAAAAATTCAGAAGGTGTTGGTGGGGTTAAAATTCTGAAGTTTTCGTATTTTTAGCCTAAGCACAAGTGACAAATCAACTTCTCAGAGAGTTTCTAACCAAAGAAACTTGCAGTTTGATCAGAGGATCAAAGGGAGTTGAATCATAGTTGATTGGAAGATTTCCAAGGAGGGAAATCGGTTGTCAGAAGGAGCAGAAGGTGCCTGTTTCGCCAAGGGCCTTAGATCCATTTCTCTAGCAAAGAGAAAAGGAATTTTCGGCACATTCTGAGCTGATGGCTCCTCATGGACTGCGTGATCAGGACAGGTTGGATGGTATTTCCAACTTTTCAGTTTGGAAGGCAAGGATCCTGATAGTCCTTGAGGCATACAATCTTAGAGACCATGCAGAGCAAACTCATGGCTACACCGACAGATTCGGATCTCCTTCGGAAGCATAAGGAAGTTGTTGGACATGCCAAGCCACTGATTATGGATGGAATTAAGGACCATATTGTACCACACTTAGCTGAGAAGAAGACAGCTAATGAGATGTGGAAGGCTTTGATCTCCCTATATGAGGGAAAATCCATCCAAGGGAAGATGTTGTTGGAGACACAGATGAGGTCATTCATGATGACCAAGGGAGAAGACATGGAGCATTTCCTCTTCAGACTACAGTCGATCAGAGATCAGTTGACTGCAACTAGTGCTAAGGTGGAAGAAAATGTGATGGTCAGGACTACCCTCAATGCAGTCACAGATAAGGAAACCTTTGTCCAAAGTATCTTGGGCAGAGCGGACATCCCAGATTGAGACAGCTTGTGGTCAATTCTGCGTCAAGAAGAACTCTGCAGATTCACCAAGAAGTAGTATAGCTCTGGATTGAGAAAAGTGAAGAAGGAAGATGAGGAAGATGTAGCCCTGGCATCAAAGAGGCAGCCGGGAAAGAAGAAGAAGGATCTTTCAAAGATCAAGTGCTTCCAGTGTGGTGAAATGGGACATTTTGCCAGCAATTGTCCTCAGAAGAAACAGGACAAGGAAGCTTCTTCTTCCAAGGTTTTTGTGGCGGATGATGGGTCAGAAGATGATGCAGCCATGAGCGCTCATGAACCAGGAAAGTGGGGCGACATGGATATGTAGAGGAGCTACATAGAATAGGGCGGGACCCTTGAGCAGCTCATCTCTTAGATCACATGCGAGCTACGACAGCCTTAAGATAGTAGCGGGACAAGTGGAGCAGTGGGTGCATAGATCATAGATAAAGCAGAGGCAGATCTAAAGACTGGGTGGAGCAGAGCAGCAGCAGTGCAGAGGTTGATGTGACTTCAGCAGCGCAGAGCAGAGTTGCTTACGCAATGCAAAGCTGCAGTAACACAAAAGGCTTCAGAGGGACAGCGCGGTACAGCAGCAGCGTGAGAGATTTCAACACAAGGGGTTGTTATGACTTTAGTAGTGCAGATGGAGTCTGCTTACGCAGTGCAAAGCTGTAGTTGTGCATCATCCTTCAGATGCTAGCACAGATATGTATCCTATGGAACTTCAGTGATGAGGATGCAGCCCATCTAACTTGTCTGTCAAAGATTGGGCAGGAGATTCAGTTGATTCTCTCAACAACTGAAGTTGCAGTGCAGCAGATCAGCAGTGGCAGTGTTATGAGCAGCACAGATGCAGCATATTGAGAGGGAGCTGCAATACAGAGGTTGTAGTGGCAGTGCTATGAGCAGCACAGATTCAGCATATTGAGAGGGAGGTGCAGTACAGAGGTTGCAGTGGAAGTGGCAGAGTCATAGGCAGCAATACAGAATGGCAGCAGCAGTGCAAAGTTGAGTGGCAACAGGCCAAGCATCAGCAACATAGAACCAGTGCCCAAAATCATGTAATGCATAGTGTGATGTATTGCTAGAGCACACCCATGATACTAAGAGGGAGTGTTGAGATTTTGTGTATTTGGGGTAGCATCAGTTGTGCTCTAACTCCCAAATTCTGTGGAGGGACTAGAGTACACTTGATCTACAAGACCCAGAAATTGATTTGGGAAATCTCATCTGGTTTAGGAGATATTAAATTAATTAATTATTTTAATGTATTTCCTAAGTTAAAACTTAGGGAACTTAAATAATTAAAGTAAATTTAATTAAACATGTGATGAAATTGTCTTAAGTCACAACAATCAAGCTTTCTTTTAATATTAGCCATTGATTCAAGATCTGATCATGGTCGTTGGTTTCCCAACGAGAAAAATATAAAGGAAAGGCTTGGGGCCATTTGTAAAGACACACAGAGGCAGTGCATTAAAGCTAAGCTGAGATTCTAGGGCAGTGTTGTCGCACAGATTGTCCAGGCACTGCGACAACGGCTCAGATTGGGGGCTGTCACATTTATCCCTAATCTCTCTATTTAAGTTGTCTCCTTACAAGCTAAGGGAGGTAGACCCTATTAAAAATGAAGAGGACGAATCTAGGAGACACAACTAAAACATCAAATACTCGATAAAATTAACGGGATTCCACAGATCTAAATTAGATTTCACATTTAAGACCAATGCCTTATGGAGTCAAACAAGATCCCGGTATGCAAATTACAAACAAGCAAATGACGATTAACTGTTGCGTATTAAATACGATTGATCACAATGATAATAGAAAATGCTACGATCATTCATTTAGATACTAAAGCAAAGCTATCATGAAACGATGCCAAATGCTTGAAATATTTTCGAAATTATGATGCTTCAATTATAATCCAGTTCGAAAATTAAATGAAAACCTAACTTAATCTATGCCATAACAAAGGTTGAATACTAAAAATAAAAATCGAATTTGGAATCTAAACTAAAACTAAGTAACGCCATCAAATTCAAATAAAAATTAGAGCCCAGCGCTTAACTTACACTATACACAAAGAAAACAAATCGAAATTAAAATAAAACGAACCTGACCAAAGTGACCCATATATGTTTAAACTCTTTGAGTGCGCATGTTTGATTTATCTGCAGGTGAGCTTGGACGAGGGTGTAAGGTCTCTATTCAACATTTGCTATAAAACACTTATCTGATCTTTATATTCAGCAGAAAATTTAATGCAGAAAGTAATTGCAAGAGGATTTAAACTTAAACTCTAATAACAGATTCATGGTTTCAGAATATTCCTAAGTTCACAAACCCACTAACCAGCTGATACTAAGACATGATAAGTAACTAACCAGCTGAGGCTAAGACATGATAAGTAACTAACCAGCTGATGCTAAGACATGATAAGTAACTGATGCTCAGAGGAATACCTGAAACGGTGAGCTGCAAACCAGGGTTTAATCGATGAATGTTGGATGAACTTTTCAAGCGGATAACTGCTGGAACCGTGATCCTCCTCTGCATCTTATGGGACAAATTATAGAACCAAAATGTTCCTCCCAGCCAATTTAGGATTTAATCCTAAATCCAGAGGACGCCTCCTCTGCCCCCGTGCCCAAAATCCCGAGAACAGTGAGTCTCCCTCCCACAGTGGATAAATTTCACCACAACAACCTTCTCAAATTCCTCACAACAGCCTTCTCCCCTTTCATCTCCGAACCAAAAAAAAGGGACCCCTTCCTCCTTCATATCTTCTTGCTTAAATAGCAATCTGCCCCACCGCCACAACACCATCCAGCTAAGACCTCCATAAATATAGAAATGAATGTTTTGAAAGAGATGTCATTCGAATGATAGATGATAAGGTTGTATTTAAAGAGCTGCTATCCAAATGTAAGAGGATAAGGTTTGCATTAATGAGGTGTAATTCGAAATGTAAGATGATAAGGTGGTGTTAAAGAGCTGTCATTTCAAATGTCAGAGGATATGGTTGTATTAATGAGATGAAATTCAAATTCGAATGGATTTAATCATGGTGCTTTGAATCTTTAATAAATTTTTCCAATTATTCTTTAAAGTTTGTTTTCTTTATGTTTGTATATTATATTTAAACTATTAGTTAAATATTAGGAAGTAGGAACTTAGGGTGTGGGTTGTTACATACTTCCTCCCTTCGGAAAACTTCGTCCCGAAGTTAGGGTTCCATGTACTCATATCAATGATTGTATTTTTAGAGATTAGGGTGATTGTAGATGGTTGATTTTTAAGATTGAATTTCTGTTTGAATAAGTATGTATCTGCAATTTAATTGTTACTTCCCACCTCAACCAAATCTTCAATCTATTCTAAAATCATCCTATCCTTCATAATCTCTTCCACTCTCATCCTATCCATCCTCTACAGGAATATGCCATGGCATCAGTTCTACTGATCCATTCATAGACCTTAAGGGTATCAGTGTCGATTACGTCGACCAGATACACTTGTAGGCATCCGGCAGTCATCATCACACGTCTAGGGGAGCGTGACTCGCACAGTCCTCCCATGACTCCAGGTATCGGAGGATAACCGGTGGGCAACACCTCCACCCCTCCTAATAGGACCAGGGTCAACACCCTATCGTGGAACCTCAGGAGTCTCAACTGTTCTGGGGATTTTGTCATCACGTATTTTGGTTCTGTAATCTGTATTCTGCAAAGCAATTACTTGTACACAATCTGCAATGTAAACACTTATACGTACATTACAGCACATGCATCTATATTGTTCATAACAAATTGTTACCCATATAACAATCTCTACACATTCCAAATATACTGTTATAAATGTAAACATTTGTACACATATTACCGCATATGCATCTATATTGTTCATATTCTTGCAATGATAATTTAAATGACATAAGGCATGTTGGTATCCCTGCACTTAGTAAAGTCAACAATAGCATATATTCGGTATCACTAGAGTTAAGTAACATCCGTTCTCTATGGTTACCCATGTACCAGCAAATAAAATTCCTTCTTAAGAGATAATTCAAAATAAAGTTTACAAATTCATGGATAGGCTATGACCACTCTCTATACATAACCAATAAGCTGTGTGATTGTGATTACAACGCTGTAAGTTAGGCTAGTATTTGATTATGTCTTACTCCTCATAGTTAATAAAATCAATGGAAATCAGTGGAGATAGTGATACACGAGCTTGTTATAAGATTCTAGTAGTCCACATATTCATAAGATCAGTGTTATATAAGCTATACTTTCCAATGGATTCACATGATTAACCTTTTATAACGGTAATAAAATCTCTTTTGGTTTATCTCTCATCTTGTTACATAATAAACATGGTAGTATTGTGCTAATATGGAGCTAAGGGTAAAGGTTCAATATTACCATGTGTAAGGTCTCTCTTATATATGAGTATAAGCTATATCAGTTAGGATTCAATCTTTATCGAGCCTATGATTGCCATTACTTCTATTTTTATTCATACTTAACTAGTGAATGTTCCTTTACCTCCTCTATATGCATAGAGTCGTACAATCAAACTGTGATATGGAACTCGGTCACTGGTAGAGATAGGTAGTACTAAGGTCCTAAAAAGGATAGAGTCACCACTATTCCTTGAACATGGGCTGGTATCCTTTTGTCATAAGAGATGGTGGTACTCAATCAGATCCAAGCTTAGAGAATAGGTAACACTAATGAGAAAACCCATTGTACTAGTAATATGTTACAAGCTTATACTACAAATCAAATGGGAATATCGTAATCAAGCATTCTAATAAAAGTACTAGTAGTTGCTGTGATAAGCTACTGCAAGCCCGCATAGTTATAGCACTAGCTAAGTAATATCCATGATGTTGAACAAGCTGGTAACTTATTTAAGCATGGTGAATCAATAGGGATAGTAAGCACAGTGTTGATTGGGCTAAAATTAGTCAGAAAGTACAAGTGTAAATTCAAGTAAAGGGATACATAGAACAAACAAGGTTACTAATACAGCTTATATGAGTTTAGATCAGCTAAACTACAGGGAAAGAGTGATATCTCAATAGTAAACATTCACCTAATTACTTTATTCACTCAGATTAGTATAAGTAAGTTATGCGATAAACTTGAAATCACCTATACCACTTAGATTTTGCGCTCTAACCTGTTCACTTGTACCACTTGTACCAACCCAAGTTGAATATTATTGCATAAAGCAGGGAAAATATAAGACATATAGGGAATATACTGAATATAACAGCTTCGGTCAATGGTCTCCCTTTTCCTCGATCTTTGTGCCCTCTAATGCAGCGTCAAGAGATTGAAATTTCTGCACTTGAAGGAGGTCAAAATTCCAAGTTTTGACCACAGTCAATGCTAGTCAACGCACCAGCAAAACAGCCCTAAAACAGTTTGCACTTTTCCCAGCTTCAACGTCGCACGTGTGAGAGAGAGGCCTCCAAAGGTTGATCAAACCTATCAGATCACAAGAGAGAATGTGTGATGAGTTGATAATCAAATGATCTCCATGTCTCTCCAATTTATATCCATTAGTGAGGGTGTGTGACACATCTATTGGGCTTGCAAGCCTACATTACAAATCTGGCCGACCATGCACATGTGTGGAAAATAAAATCAAAATATATGTTCTGCTCATCCAAACAAGATGATCTTTAGATCAATCTTGCACCTCTCCGAAAAAGGAATCCAAGAAAAATATAATCATCATCATATGAGCAGTGCAACATGGAGTTTGGACCTAGTTGCCCAAAATTAACAGGTCTCCTTGTATGCTTTCCTTCGGCACAACCCTGACATACACCTTCATGATCATCTTTGAAATCGGGCATCCATGTCACCACCTTCCTTGCTTCAGGAAGGGCTTTGTAATGAAGGTGTGCAAACCTCCGGTGCCATAGCTCGGATTGAAGAGTTGTGTCACGTCATGGCCCCTAGCGGACTTCCTCCAACCTGATAGAGTGTATCAACCCTAAAACCAAGAGTGAATGCTTCTTTGAAGTTCCTCTTCCAAATGCATATCTTTCCATCGATGAATGCCAACTTGAATCCTTTGTCTTCCATTGCCGAGATGGACACCAAATTCTTCTTCAAGTTAGGTATGTACAACACATCTTGCAAACAGAGGACTTGACCTTGATTTAGATGAAGAGTCACAGTCCCTGTCCCTTTCACGGGACAAGTGGCATTGTCTCCAAGGATAATTTCCAAATTCGTATCCTTTTCAATTAAATCAGAGAGGGCTACCTTATATCCAGTGAAGTGCCATGAGGCACCACTATCAATCAATCAATCGTCCAGGGTGTCAAAAGGAGATGCAGCAGAGAGGGCAGATATAAGAATATATTCATTTTTATTATCAACAACATTAGATTCATCATACCTAGAGTTTCTTGACCTCTTGAAAGGTCGACCATTTCCATTTCAATCAGAGGGAGCCTTCCTCTTTCCTTTGAACCTGTTGTTCCTTTGATTTTTATTCCCCCTGAAGTTGTTGTTGTCATCATCTATGGGAGAGTCCCTTCTATTAAGGCACTCTCTTGCATAGTGACCAAACTTGTTACAAATGTAGCACCTTCCTTTTCTTCCTTTGGCACGTGCTCTTCCATGATTTTGATTTCTCAGACCAACAATGTTCCTCTTCTTTGCATGAGCGGTGAAAGCGGTAGGGTCACTTCCATTCCCATTAGAGGGATGGTCTCTCTCCATCATCCTTATCTCCTCTTGAACGCATCTCGTCAACAATTCATCAAAGTCAGGAATTATATTATTATTGAGAATAGTAGTATTGAATACATACCATGCCCAGGGAAGTCCTCCAAGAGCAATGAGAGTGAGCTCTCGGTCAGCTATAGCCTCTCCAATAGCTAAGAGATCATTCTTGATTTCGGTGATCCTCATGAAGTAGGATTGGATGGACTCTCACTTGTCCATCTTGATGTTCTTCAACTTGTTCTTCAAAAAGAGAATTTGATTAGCATTGCTTTCCCTGAACATGCTAACCAACTTATCATACATCTCCTTAGATGTGCCTAGCTCAGAGCTATAAGCAACCAAGTGCTTATGAATAGAATCCCTGATGATCTTCTTCGCCTTGACTTCACCTTTCTTGTACTTTGTCTTAGTGGCAGCCGGTGCATTTGACGGAGGCTCATTGATCTTTCCCTGCACATAATACGTGACATCTTATTCTTCTAAATGTCAGATCCAAGGACATTTTCCAAGCATGATAATCAGACTTATCAGTCAGCTTATCATCAGATTTGAAACCCTTATATGATGAGGAGGTCATTGATCCCGGTCCTTGATTATTCAACTTCTTCGGTGATTGCTTTTCACTCTTGCTTGGGCTTTGTTTTCACCTTAGCTCTGATACCATGTTAATTTTAGTTAACCATGGTATGTTCTATGCGTAGAGCAGTTTACTTCAATCTTTCTTTTTATGAGCCCAATTCAATTTCAGATTAGCAATCACATAATCATTGAAAGTAAATGTTGATAGAACATAAAATAAATCGACAGAAGACAATCCAATACAAGAGACAAGAATTTGTAATTCTTCTTATTCAGCAGAGAGAGAGAGAAAAAATATTTTTTACAACAGTCAACAGGATGCCCTAGCCAACAAAGACTTTGCTGGTCAAACCAATCCTTCAACCTTCAATGAGGTTCAGTCAAACACGGTCAAACACAGCCTTCCTTCAAGGTCAAACTCAGCCCAAAAACCAGTCCACAAAACAGTCAACCCAACAGTCGAAATCTACGGTCAAACCAGTCAACGTTGTGGTCAATGCTACGATCAATGCTGCGGTAAAAGGTCAACGTTTGACCTCAGTTTATGTGCTCCTAGCTGCGGCCTTCCTAGATCGGAATTTCTGCCTCAAAAATGCAATCAAACAGTGATGTTTGACCCAAGGTCAACGCTGGTCAACTCTCCAGAAAAATCCCTAAAACCAGTCTGCAATTTCCAACTTCCTGTTTCACACGTGTGGAGAGAGAAGCCTCTAAGGCTGTACGAACCAATCAGATGAGAGAGAGATGTGTGAAATGAGTGAATTATGAAATGAGCATCATATCTCTCCTTTTTATATCCATGACTGTGGGTGTGTAACACATTGGGGCTTGTGAGCCTACATTACAATTCTGGCCGACCTTGACAATTTGCACGTGTGGAAAATAAATTCAAAATAAAACTTCTGTTCATCCAAACAAGATGATCTTTAGATCAATCTTGCACCTCTCTAAAAGAGGAATTCATCAAAAATATCATCTCCATCATATGAGCAGTGCAACATGGAGTTTGGACCTAGTTGCCCAAAATTCAAAAACATCCTGAGTCATTTCATGGTAATGTTAAAAATTTAAGTAAAAGGATGAATCATCTTTTTACTTTAAGAATTTAACATTACCATGAACAGCATATCAATACTAAGGCCATAGGCTTGATCATTAGGTTGCCCCACTAAAAAATCATTGTTTCTTTGAAAAAAAATTACATTTGAAATGTTTTTGCAAAAAAAAAATTGAACAAAAGGCTTTTGAGCGAAAATTTCGCTCACGGGGTCACTTCCGAAGGGAGCACGCTTCAGGAGTGGGTTCGAGGGGGGGGAGCCGCTCCCCTGCAACCATGGCTATGCCTAAGAAACAGAAAACTCACTTGGGATAACCTGCAAAAGAGATCATGGAATGGACCAGAAAGATGTGTATTCTGAATGTAACATGAGGAGACTCTTGCATATCTTTCTAACAAGCCATTTCTTGAGAGAGGTTTGGTCTGCTGTGAAAAAGCTTACTAGAGGGAAAGGTGGAAGGGAAGGAGATTTACTGGAAAAGGCCTTGACAAGGTGGATGGAAGCTGAAGATGCAAGAACGATTCATCAATCCCTTCCTGTCTTTGTAATTTGCACAATCTGTTTAGGTCAGAATGCCTTTTTTCCAGGACAAGATATTTACTCCAGAGATGGTCTTCTTCAAGATCCAAGACGGTTACAGAGCTATGGACAAACTGAAAAGGAAAATCAGAAGGATGTTCAAGAACACAGATAAATAAGTCAAAGCCTTATGGATTCTTTGATGGGGCTTCACAAGGTTATCATAGGATAAGTGGAGTGGGAAGATTTTTGCAGATGTCTGATACTAGGTGGATTCACTCTAAGTGCAGCTTGACAATCACAACAAATAATGAAGCTGAAACACGAGCCATCATCATTCGAATGTCCTTAGCATTGGAAAGGGAAGCAGAAATCGACAAATTGTGGGTGACTCAAAACTTGTTATCTCTTGCATGGATGGTACTTTAGATGACAGGAATATGAATCTAAGTAGACCAATGACCCGAGCAATGGAGCTGAAACCATTATTCCATGAGATATCATTCAATCATGTGATGAGGCAGCTCAATCAAACAGCAGATAGGCTATAAAAACAGGCGTGCAGCAGAGACAACATTCCTGGAGTGTAATGTGGAGGGTCTTACTCCCAGGCAAATTTCTATATACTCTCTTGACAGAATGTCAGTTCAATGATGGATGATGCTTGACCACTTTTGGAAGGATGTCATGTTGTTTTCTTAAGCTATGCGGCAGTATTATTTTGAAAACCCAGAGTTTTTGTCAGCTGAATATAGGTTTTCTATGCTTATCTCAGCTTTTGACCCTTTCTAGAGAAGTCTCTTAAAATTTATTTATTTTTAATCAAAATTAATGGAAAAAAATATGAATGTTTCTGAGGAAATAAAAACCCACTCAATCTCTCATCAACTTTAATCATATTTACAGAAGAATTCATCTAAGAGGACACTGCTTGCACGTCCACTTAATTTTTTCTTGTATGCTTCACATATTTGGATGACCAATGTATGAAAGTCAGCGATGTGGTTAGTTCTTGGTGAGCTCATACTGCCATGTTCAAGTCAAAGCTTGTAAACTCTGTTTATATGTCCAAATTAGAGTCAGAAATTGAAAATTGCCCTAGATGATAAAACTTTTAAAGGGAACTGAAGCTAATCTTACCAGAAAAAGAATTCCCCACTCTGATACGACCTTGATATCTGTTATGTTTCTAAACAAGCCAAACTGATTTAGGACGATTCCAGCAAAAAAGAATCCCAAAATCTGCACCCAAATATGTAAACCAAATTAAAATTGGTGATAGTATCATGATTCATTATTGACCAACAAAACAAGACAAAAACCAAGTGTTCCCTATAACTTTCCATGTCAAGTACAAGAATCAAACAAATCTTTATAGATAGAAACCCATGCAAGAACTATCGTCATAAAGATACAAGCAATATGAGAAGCTGAAAAAAATGCGAGTGTTCTAAAAACCTCAAACTTGTTATTTTTAGGCACATGCAAATACTCTTAATCAAACCATTGATGAATTCTACAAATATTAAAACTCCTAGCAAACCAGCTGCTCGACGTTAACCCATAATTTTCATTTCTATCCTGTTGAGATTTTGGGGTAGCATCAGATGTGCTCTAGCTCCGAAACTATGTGGAGGCACTAGAACACATGAGATCTCCAAGACCCATAAATCATTTGGAGAAATTCCACCTGGTGTAAAAGTTATTCAAATAATTAAATTTTTTAATGGGGACCCTAAGTCTAATTAATTTACACATGTGGTGAGAATGTTCTAAGTGATGTGGATCAAGTTTTCTCTAATCTTAGCCGTTGATTAGTGATTTGACCACGGTCGTTGATTTCTCAATGAGGAAAGTATTAAAGGAAGGCTTGGGGTCAGTGGGAGAATACACACAGAGTAGCAGCACTTGAGCTAAGTCGAAATTTTGGGGCGCGGGTTATTGAGAATTTTTGGGTGAGCTTGCAGTGCTAGTGAGGGACAAATCAGCAAGGGATGTTCTAATCCGAGGTCGAGAATACATACATCAGAGAGGCTGTACCGTACCAAACAGCGCACAAGCTAGCAGGAGGGACGCAGCCTAGCCAAGCTAATGCAGAGACCACATAGAGGGTGACGCAGAGGTAGTGCAGAGGCCTTTAGAGTGACGCAAGGGCAGCCTATGCTGCACAGAGGCTGCGCTGGGCTAGAGGGGCTAACGCAGAGTCTGGAGGAGTTGCACTGAGGGTTCCAATGGGCCAAAAAGGGCTCGTATTCAGTAATTCTTGAAGGGTTTGAATCAGCCATATTTTATGTCTCCGAGTGATAAGATACTACTGCCGTGAATTTCTCTGTGGGGCAAACCACTACTGGTGCCCTAGATGTATTCAGATATTCTGCTTAATAAATAAAACCCTCAAAGAGTTGTTGCATCGATATTTCTGCATTGGGTTTTTCGGGGGACATTTGTCCAAAAAATCATGTGTGTCTTTTGTCATATGTGCACTATGCTTCAGTAAATGATCTATAAATGTGCAGGCTGCTAGTTGTGTTTACTTCTCTATTTTCTGAATATTTCTGAAAATAACTTGTATAAGTAAATCACAAGTAGTAGAAGTAAATCAAGATATTGCAATAGGGTCTCTGTAATTTAGGTTCAGAAATTTTCACATATCCATCTAACTTTGAAACGTCAGCATGGTCTAATATAATTCATCCAAATCCAAATCCAGGCTTACAAATTTCTAGTCTTCATTTCCTTAGGCAACAAAGATGTTGACAACACATATAGCTCTTTGTACATAACATTCCATTACAATTAAAAGGTACACAAAAAAATGCATCATCAAAGCATAATTTCTACTTGATGAGCACAAAAATACATTTTCTCTCCTTTTAGTAGCGCGTTTAGCACTAAGTTACATGTGAGAAAAATTATTGTTTTTTGAACTAGCTTTCTCTTATTAGTAATTACAGTAAGGCTTATTGTGAAAATTTTTGAATATTCTCAAACAAAAACCCTAATGTTAATTTTCAGATTTGCTTCTCCTACTTACATTAAGTTATTAATGTGAAATATTCAGCATTAACATCAAAGTAAATACATCAACATCCTACATATACACATCTAAATTGAATACATGCACAATGACAAAGTGACACCAGGATTTTTTGGACAACTGTCACCAAAAAAACCCAATGCGGGAAAACCGGTCTTTTGGCTACTGAAGGGTTTTATTATTATGCAGAATCTGAGTACAACATCATCAAACTTGGTTGGCCCTATAGAGAAAAAAACGACAAGAAACATCTCTATCTTCGGAGACAGAAAATATGCCTGATTCAACCCTCAGCAGGGAATTATGAATTCGAGCCCTTTCTGGCCCACCGAAAACCCTAGTGCGACTTTGAAGCCCTCTACATTAGCCCCTGCACTGCTCAAGAAGGGCCTGCGTCACCCCAGAGTGATTATGTTGCCCCTGCGCTGCCCTGGTTGGCTTTGTGTCAGCCCTACGTGGCCCCTGCTGCCTCTGCGCTGCCTCAGTGTGGCCTCTACTGAACTGTGTAGCTCTTGGTTGCCTCTGCGCTACTCTGGTCTGCTGCCTCTCTGCCTCTTGTTGCACTCTTTGTGAAAATTCTATAATGAGGAATTCTACTTCAACTACTGATTATATTTCTTCTATTGCATTCTCAAACACAATTATTTAATATTTCATTGTGTTAAATAACAAAATAAAATATGCTGCAGACTTTATGATCAGTAAACATCATAAAAGAAATAGCACAAGTATTCAAACATAGACACCGTTATTTTTGGACAATTGTCCCCGTTAAAACTCAATTCGAGAAAATCGGTGTAGCAGATTTGAGGGTTTCTTTATCATGCAGAAATTCCGAGTATAATTGTGTGATTGTAATTATCAATCAATCACCTGAAGAAATATGATGAGAATAGGGTTAGTGAGACAATTCTCACTTCACCAAGAAGTTTCGGCACTGCCCTGCACCCACACTGAGTAGCTCTGCGTAATTTCTGCGCAGTGACTGCGTACCCCACACTGTCACTACGTCACTACTGCTGCTGCTAGTTGTGACTGCCTCGGTGCTCATTGTTGTGTGAGGCTAGAGTTTTCTCCCCTTCCAGAAAAGCCCTCTGGATACTTGATGAACCCTCAGCTACCTCTCCAACTGAAATCGAAACTCCCTCTGCTGCTCTGCGCTGTCCCAGCGTAACTGCTGCTTGACTATCTCTGCAATGTTGCGATGGCTCCCTTCTCTCTTCTCTCCCTGTACTCTCTATCCTTGAGAAATTCTCCCTCCTGTAGATTTCACCTTCCCCTCTCTACAATCGAGAATCACTTCGATTCTTCCTTCGGCTGAAGAAAACGATCTCTAGATTCTTTTAGACTCTTTCTTCGTCTGATGTGTTTTCCATAGGCCCCTCACCCTCCTTATAATCCTTCGCTAACCCTTCAACAACCAATATTAAAACATAATCAAGGGCTAAGATTAACTTGGAGGTAATCCATGACTTTATCTAGAAGATTCACACTTAGTTTAATAAATACCCTTTAATTAATCAGTTTCCCTAAGTTTAGACTTAGGAAAACATTAAAAAACGATTAATTAATTTAATTAAAACATCTCTAAGTGGAATTTTCCAAAATATTTTTTTGGGTATTATGGAATGCATGTGTCTTAACCTATATACAAAGTTACAAGGCTAGAGCACATTCGATGCTACCATAAATCAACACTCCCTCTTAGCGAGGAAAGTGCTCTAGCAAGACAACTCAATGTGTTGCTCTGACTTCTATAACATCTACCTTGGTGTTGTTGATGCTGCTCACCAACACTGCACAAATACTGCAACTGGACTGTTGCTGACTCTGCATGTTGCTGCCAACTGCTACTGTACTGCAACTCCCTCCTTCAACTGCGCTGAAGATCCATTGACTACTGAAATGTGTCATACCCAATTGTTCCCTGAACTGAGTGAACTTAATCCTCCCCAGAGCTTTAGTGAGTATATCTGTTGTTTGTTCTCCTGTGGGAATGTACTGGAGGTGTACTGCCCCACGCTGAACACAATCTCTGATAAAATGACACTTGATGTCAATATGTTTGGACCGATCATGAAATACTGGATTTTCAGAGAGTTTGATACAACTCTGATTGTCACAGTAAACGCTAGTCAACTCCATCCTGCTCCTGAATAGACTCACAAGAAGTTTCTGAAGCCAAATGGCTTCGCATGTAGCTATACTAGCTGCCATGCACTCTGCTTCAGCTGTGCTCAATGCTACTGACTTCTGTTTCTTGCTGCACCAGGACACCATTCCTGATCCAACGTTGAAACAGTACCCAGAGGTAATTTTCCTGTCCATTGAGCTTCCTGCCCAATCTGCGTCTGTGAATCCACTGAGTCTGACATCCTCTCCTCGGCCATACCTTATACCAAATCTGACTGTTCCTCGTACATACCTCAGGACATGCCTGTTGCTGCCCAGTGCACTCTTTTGGGTTCCACCATGAACTGACTAAGAGTGTTGACAGCAAAGCAAATGTCTAGTCTCTTGTTAACCAGATACATCAATGACTCGATGAGCTGTATGTATAAGGTGGGGTCTACTTCTACGTCTTCTGATGCATCTATGTTTTTCCAATTTGTGATCATGGGTGTGGCCACAGGCCTGCACTCCTGCATTCTGAACCTCTTCAGAATCTCCAAGGCATACCTCTACTGCCCCATGAAGATATCTCCATTCTTATAACAGACTTCCAATCCTAGGAAGTAATGCATCAACCCCAAATCCAAGTGGGTTGACTTGGAGTTGTAGATCCGAAATATAAAAGTGACAGGATCCTTGAGTATTTTCGAACTCTTGGATCACATACGAGCTACAGGAGCCTCAAGATAGTAGCAGGATGGACAGTTGCAGCAGAAGAGAAAGAGACAATGCAGTGGCTAGCAGTACTAGATTCTGATCAATAGCAACAGCGCAGAGCATACTGGTGCAACGCAGTGTAGTGTAGTGCTCACGTAGTGCAGAGCAGCAGCAGCGCAATAGTTTCAGAGAGCTAGTGCAGAAGTTAGCAACAGAAAGTATTATTATTCAGATGCAGAGTTACTTGTCCAATTTCGGATGTTTTTCTGTTGCAATTAGAAACAGTGCAACAAAACAATAGCAGCAGCAACAGCGTAGTGCACAATGGTGCAGCGCAGCACAGTGCAGAGCAATGCAGCAGCATGGTTGCAGAATTCAGAGGGAGTTGCAGTACAATAAGCAGTTGGCAGCAGCATGCAGAGGCAGCAGCAGTACAGTTGCAACATTTGTGCAGTGTTGGTGAGCAGCACCAACAACACAACAGTAGATGTTACAAAAGTCAGAGCAACACACAGAGTTGTATTGCTAGAGCACTTTGTCGCTAAGAGGGAGTGTTGATTTATGGTAGCATCGGATGTGCTCTAGCCTTGTAATTTTGTATATAGGCTAAGACACATGTATTCCATAATACCCAGAAAGGACTTTGGAAAATTCCACTTAGAGATGGTTTAATTAAAATAATTAATCGTTTTTTAATGTTTTCCTAAGTCTAAACTTAGGGAAACTGATTAATTAAAGGGTATTAATTAAACTAAGTGTGAATCTTCTAGATAAAGTCATGGATCAACTCCCAGTTAATCTTAGCCCTTGATTATGTTTTAATCTTGGTCGTTGAAGGGTCAACGAAAGATTATAAGAAGGAGGGTGAGAGACTTATGGAAAACACACTGAGCATTTGGCATTTTCGAGCTTGTGAGAGAGACACAGCTTTTGATCAAGATCAAATCTCTAGGGCAAGGCTGGCTAAGTGATTTTGATATAGTGATCACTTCCAGAGAAGGGCAGATGCAGTAACTGGTCAGGAGGACCAGGAGTACATTTCAGAGAGAGAGGCAACAGTGACGTAGTAGAGGCAGCGCAGTCATCTGGAGGGGTGATGCAGTCCCTGAAGGGGATCAGGCAAAAGTGACGCAATGCCTTCTAGATTCAGTCCAGAGATAGCTGGAAGCTATGGTTTCTAAGCCAGGAGGGCCAAAACTCAGTTACAGATTAGCTTTATCGTTGCAAAGGAGGAGGTGACGCAGTTCCTTAGCTTGCCCATGCAGACTTATGCAGTAGCAGTGTAGGCATCACGCAGAGGCAGACAAGGGCTTCACTAGTGCTGCTGCGGATCAGCCGGGGACTTGCAGAGTGAGGTATATCTCACATTTATTATGTGTCCGAGATTTTCTCTGAAGGGTGAGCCGGATATTGGCACCCTAGTTGTACTCAAGATTTTGCGGCTTAATAATACAAAACCCTCAAATCTGCTACACCGGTTTTCCCAAGTTGGGTTTTTCTAGGGACTTAGTCCAAAAACAACTGTGTCAAATGTGGATTTTTTTCATTGTATTTTGTTTAGTTTGTTTCAGCACTTAGATTTATTCCGCAGCATTATTTGTGTAGAGTGCTTCGATATTTCACTGTAATGAAATAATTATGGAAAATAATAGGAGAAGTAATTCAAATTTGTTGCAATAGGAATCCAGATTTAGGATTTTTCACATGTGTGTGTTCTCCAACTGACCCCAAGCCTTTCCTTTATACTTTTCTCGTTGGGAAACCAACGGCTGTGATCTAATCTCTTATCAATAGCTAAGATTAAAAGAAAGCTTGATTCGTGTGACTTAAGTCATTTTCATCACATGTTTAATTTAATTAACTTTAATCTTTTAATTTTCCTAAGTTAGACTTAGTGTCCTTAATTAAAAAGATTAATTAGTTAAATATCTCTTAAACAGGATGGAATTTCTTAAAGCACTTTCTGGGTCTTGTTGATCTCATGAGCTCTAGTCCCTCCACAAAGTTGGGAGCTAGAGCACATCCGATGCTACCCCAACAGATCAGAAATCTCAACACTTATTGCATGAGGATAAATTTTATGATTTTCATCACAAGATATGATTGGTGCATGTTGTCGCCCAGATTGTATAGGCACCACGACAACCGCTTAGGGCAGGGGTTGTCACTCTAATCCCCACCCACTCTGTTCTAGTTGTCTCCCAACAGCATACTATGGGGGGTAGTCCCTATGGAATGAGGTGAAGGAAAACAAGTCGGGAACCAACTTGTTTGGGAGACACAAATGAGTGGCCTAGCTACTTGGTTAAATTCAACAAGATTGATGATTAGATTAGATTTCTTAAGTATGAGCCCAGTGCCTTCTGGAATCACAATTCTCGTTTAATGTAAATTAATACCAAGTAACCAGATGGACACTTGCCGCTTAGATGATTTACTAGCTTATATGATGTGCAAGTCCTAGAATTTATGTGTGATGCAATGATCTTGATTATGTTTAATTATATGCCTATTCTAAGTAGAACCTCTCCCTTAATTGTTTTGAAAAACAGTGTTCAGAGTAGATTGTGGGATGGAAGCCAACGGGAAGCAAGCAAAGGCCTAAGTAACGATACCTCCCCCTGTGTTCCAACCATCCAGTGTCTCTGGAGCTGCGGAGATTGTGGCTCTGTCGACTGCAAGGTCACTATGTTAACCACTAAGAAAAGTTGAATCCCTCAAAGTATTTGGAAAAGGGTTGCCCTAGATCTCTATCAACCTAGCTTATGCTAGGAAATAAGTTTTAATACAAGCTAGACCTAGGATGTTTACGCAACGATATCGAGTGAAATCACTTGAGTTAAGATTATCATGTGATAAGAGTACTTAAAAATGATTAAATAACAATCTTAAGACAAGATGGGTACTTAAAGATACAAATGTCGATTTTTAACAATACTCCACAATTTGTTTAACCAATTAGATCGAATTATCCACTTATCAATTAACCACAAAGTTAGAAGATGCCAATCGCAATTACCCAAGATGTAAAACAAGTTTCTGCATGATCTTATTACTCAATGTTAAAGAGATATTCAACTAGATTCACAAGATATCAAATTTCCCAAGAGACTTCTCACCAAATTGATTTATGACCTAAGTGTTTTAGTGAGTTAGTTAATTTAGATATAAAATATGAATAAACTAAGAAGAACACAATATTAGTCACTTCCACAATGTGAATGTTGTTGATTTGGGGTAGCATCGGATGTGCTCTAAGTCTCGAATTTTTGTGGAGAGACTTAGACACATGGTGAAATTCCACTCAGATTGTATCCTATATAAATAATTAATTATTTTTAAAGGGACCCTAAGTCTAAACTTAGGAAAATAAAATAATTAAAGTGAATTAATAGAATATGAGTGAGAATGATCTAGAATAAATGGATCAAGTCAAAAGTTAATCTTAGTCGTTGATTAGAGATCTAATCTGGGTCGTTGAAGTCTCGACGAGAAGATTATAAAATTCGCTGGAAGGATCATCCGGAAAACATTTTTGGAGACACAAGGCACAGATTAGAGATCAATTTCTTTAGTGAGAAATGCTCAAGAAGAAAACATGATCGAGAGATCTTTTGCAGAAAGCGACAATAGTTCCGGTTGGAAGGATTCCTGAGCCGAGAGTACATAGCAGCAAAGACAGAGAGAGCCACAGCAGCAGCGTAAAGCCAGTGACGAAGTGCCTATGCAATCATTGCGCAAAGGCTGAAGGGAAGTCATTTTCCTGCTGAGGAGACATCGCTGGGCCAGTGCCAAATCCCGGAGAGATTTATCAGAGGCCAAAAGGCCTCAGTTTCCAGCCAGCAATGAGACCAACGCAGAGAAAGAAGTGCAGCCGTAGTTGTGATGCAGAGACCGCGTGGGTGACGTAGTCATTACACAGAGGCAGCGCACGGCAGTCTAGTCTTGGTGCAGATCAGTGTCAGGTTCCCGTGGAGGAGTGAGGTTTGTCTCAGAAGATCTCTTCTATCATTTTCTCTATATGATTTGACGGATGTGTCAATCATAGATTTGTACTCATAAATATTTACTGCATAATACATAAACCCTCAGATCTGTTGCACCGGTTTTCCCGCATTGGGTTTTTCCAGGGACAGTAGTCCAAAAATAACTGTGTCGAATGGTTATGTGATCTATGCTTGTTCAATTTTGTTTCCGCAATTTATTTGTGAAGGTTGTAGTGTGATGTATTCAGTGTTTGCTGTAGGAAACTGCAAATATATTGTTAAGTTAAAATCAACAATTAGGTGAATATCTTCAGTTGTTGCAATAGGATTCTTGAGTTGACGGAATTTTCACATGGTATCAGAGCTTGTTTAAGTTGAGTGCGGGAGAAGCAAAGAACAAATCCAGTAGATTCAGTGTTGGTGAAGTTGGGATCAAAGAGCTGCATAAGCAACAGATTGATCTCCTAGTTGATTGTGTAGTCCAAGCCAGGAGGGCTAGACCAGGAGGAAAAATCTCTCTCTGAGTGACTCAACGGAGAGGTAGGATTGTTCCAAATTGCTGATTTGCCGAGGCAGAGGGAGCAATGCTATAGATCTACGCAGATCAGTAGCTGGAGTGATGCATTTGACTGCGCAGTAGTGTTACTAGTGCAAAGTGTCAGGAAGTGTAGCTGCAACACAGTTTTGGGGATTTCTGACCTCAATGAGTTTTCCTGCCCAAGAAGCCCAAATACCCCGTGTAGTAGCAGCAAATTTTGTGGCTTGCTCCATAAGGAGTGCGTAAATCCAGCTACGCAGAGGGTGAGAGGCAGCAGGTCGACAACGTTTGGGTGAGATGGCCACCAGCGGATTGCGTGACCAGGATCAGTTGGAGAGTGCCTCCAACTATGTAATATGGAAGGAAAGGATCTCCTTCCTTCTAGATGAGAATGAAATCAAGCATTTTATCGACAATGCTCAAGCTGAACTGGTGGATGCAGCACCATTGCGGGCCTTCAAGAAGAATATGGCTAAAGCCAAGCAGTTGATCCTCGATGGAGTCAGGGATCACATTGTTTCACACATCTCTAGCAAAGGGACAGCCAAGGAGATGTGGCATGGGCTGGAGATGCTATATCAGGGGTCTTCCGAACAGCGGAAGATGTTTCTGGAGGAGAAAATGCGGACCACCAGGATGCAGAAAGGAGAGCATATCGATCCATTCCTATCTAGACTTCAGGAAAACCAAGATCAGTTGGCAGTCGTAGGAGCAGCTCCTAAGGCCACAGAGATGTTCAGATTGGCCCTCGACTCAATGTTTGAGGATTATCAAATTTTTTGTCTAGAGCATCCTGGGCAGAGAGAACTTGTCGGACTAGGAGTCAATGTGGGCAGCTCTTCAGCAAGAAGAGATGCAGAGAGACTTACTCAAGTGTCAACTTGAGGGTAGCAGCAGCAGTTGTTCGAAGATCAAGGAGGAGGAGGAAGAGAATGCGGCCCTTGCATCAAAGGGGCAGCAAGAGCAGTGCAGGAGGAAGAAGGATCTGTCAAAGATCAGATGCTTTTGATGTGGCGAGATGGGACATTACACTACATAGTGTCCTCTTAGAAAGAAGGACAAGGATGAGAAGCATTATCCTTAGGCCAAAGCAGCAAAGATAGAGGAGGAGGAGTTTGCTATGATCGCTCATATACCTCCAGGAGGGAGGTGGGCTGATTTGGAGTTGTTGACCTAGAGATCTAAAATATTGGGCAGGATCCTTGAGGAGTCCACCTCTCGGATCATCACCTTACTATGGGAGCCCAAATCAGAAGTAGCAAGATGGATGGGTGCCAGTCGGTGCAGAGGATTGCAGAAGTGACAATGCAATAGTTAGCTGCGCCAGAGTCTGAGCAGCGCAGAGCAAATATGGCAGCAATGCAGGAAGGCACAGTGCAGAAGCCAGTAGCAGCGCAGCAGCTTCAGAGGGACAGCGCATAGCCTAGCAGCAGTCAGATCTTCATCACCAAAATGCATTATACTTGTCCAGTTTTGGATGTTTTTCAGTTGCAGAAAGCAACTGTGATGCATTGTAGTAACAGTTGGTAGTGGCAGAGTCAGCAGCAACACGGAAGCAGAATTCAGAGGGAGTTGCAGTACGGATGCAGTGTTGACAATGGCAGTGTCAGCGGCAGAACAAATGCATCATTTGCGCAAAGTTGATGGGTAGCAATGTCAAATATCAAGAGGGCAGAGCGAGATGCTTCAGGGTCAGAGGAGTGTGCAGCGGGGCATATCGTTAAAGCATATTCTTCGCTAAGAGGGAGTGTTGATTTTGTTGATATTTTGAGGTAGCATCGGGTGTGCTCTAGCCCTGAAATTTTGTGGAGGGGCTAAGACACAAGAGACCTCCAAAACCCAGAAAGAGTTTGGAGACATTTCATTTGGTGTTGAAGTTATTCTAATAATTAATTTTTTTAATGAAGACCCCAAGTCTAACTTAGGGAATTAGAAAAATTAAAGTGAATTAATTAAACACATGTGATGAAATGTTCTAAGTGATGTGGATCAAGCAATCTTTTAATCTGAGTCGTCCATTAGAGATTAGATCACGGTCGTTGGTTTTCCAACGAGAAAAGTATAAAGGAAAGGCTTAGGGTCAGTTGGAGATACACACACATTGGCAGAGAACTGAAGCTAAGTCGAATTTCTAAGGCAGGGTTTTGCTGAGAAATTCGAAACGAGTTTGCAGTGCAGTGAGGGGCAGAGATCGACAAGGGATGATCTGGTCCAAGGCCGAGAATACAGCAAGGCAGAGGGGCAATGAGTACCAGTCAGTGCAGAGCCAGCCAGGAGGACACAATTTAGCCAACACCATGCAGCGACTACGCAAAGGTGACGCAGACCCAGCCAGCGCAGCACAGGGGCAGCGCAGCACCAGCCAAGGTGACGCAGTCCCAGTTGGGGCAGCGCAGAGGCAACGCAGCACCAGTTAGGGTGACGCAGTGGGGACGTTGTCCAATGAGGGTTGACGCAAAGGCAGCGCTGAGGGTTCCAGTGGGCCAGAAGGGGCTTGCGATCTGTAAGTCTAGTTTGAGGGTGTGATACAGCCATATCCTCTGTCTTCAAGTGAAAGGTACAAACTGTCGTGTAATTTCTCTGTAAGGCCAACCATGTCTGGTGCCCAGAATGTTGTATTCAGTTTCTGCATAATAATAAAAACCCTCTAGAGCTGCTGCACTGGTTTTCCCGCATTCAGTTTTTCCAAGGACATTTGTTCGAAAAATCGTGTGTAATCTTGTCACGTGTGTATTGTTCATTAAATGATCTGTAGATGTGTAGGCTGCAGTTAGGTCTACTTCCATGTTTTTCTGAATAATTCAGTAAAATAACTTGTTAAGTTAATCAAACAAGTAGGTGAAGTAGATCTAGATATTGCAGTAGGGTTTCTGTTTTGAAACTTTCACATGGTATCAGAGCATTGCAAATCAAGTTGATCCACCAGCAGAGCGGCTGAAGAAATTGCTGCAGAGAAGGCAATTGAAGCAACAGAGTTCCAGAGAGGGAAGCGCGGCACTAGGAGTGACACAACCCAGCCAGGCTGATGCAGAGGCCACGCAGAGCCAGCTGAGTGATGCAAAGGCAGCACAGAGCCTTCCAAAGTGACGCAGGAGTAGCCTGTGCTACATAGTCACTACGCTGAGCTAGTCTGCTCACGCAGAGGCCAGCTAGAGGGACGCAGTCCGAAGTTTGAGGTTGTTGTGCAGATTTGTCATAGTCTAGAAGCGTAGCTTCGGATCTTTAAAGGTTGTTGGTGTGGCAAAGGTTTTGTCGGTGCAGAATCGTGCCTAACAAAGGTGACAGAATAGTTGCTCAGCAGATCTGCGCCAAACAGATCTGAGATTCGATCAAGAGGGTGATCGTAGAGAACTGATTCGGTTGTTTTTGGCGGAGGATTTCCGGAGGGAAATCAATTTTCAGAGGGAGCAGCTACTATAGAGGGTTTCTAATCGCCAAGAAACCCAGATCCAATTTTCTGTTGTGTTGCAGCAGAAAGAGGGAGAGGAGTATCAATTCCAACAAATTTGAGCAGAGATGGTTTCTCATGGACTGAGAGATCAAGACAAGTTGGACAGCATGTCCAACTTCGTTATCCGGAGGTCCATAATAGCATATTGGAGAATAAAGCAATTCGAATTCCCTTAGGTAAATTGAATTAATGGAGGGACCCACAAATTTTGCATGGCCAACACTTATAAAAGGAAGATTTGGAGGAGGCATTGGCATCATTTGCACATTCAGAATTTCGAATTGCCTTAGTTGTTTAGCTGAGCCAAACGTTGTGCTGCTTAGCACAAGAGCTTCCTAAGGAGAGAAGCTCATCCCTTCTTCGGTGGACCTCGAGTGCCACTCAAGAAGGGTTTCCTCTGTATTTTGTGATTTGGAGAGGCAACCTTGTAGGTCCCACACATTTCTGGAGTAGCAGGGACGCAGAGAGGAGATGAGACTGCGCAGTAGAGGGAGTCAGCTGTTGTGGGAGAACTTGGTTGTGAAGGAAATCTTTCAGAATAGCCATTGGAGGAGTTATTGAGGAGTTTCAGGAGTACTGGAGCAGCTTAAGACCCTGAGAGATCAGCTACACACAGTCCCTTCCATTCATTCTTCAAAAACTGTGTCATTCACCCAGTCACTGCGCAACCATTGGAGGGCGGCATTTGGTGTAGTATTTGTCGGAGGAGTTTTGGGCTAAGAAGCTGGAGAATTGATTGGAGATATATTTCAAGAGGCTTGCGGGTGTTTTGGAGTGCAGAAATCTTCAGGAGCAGTTGTAGCAATAGATTTCGAAATTGAAGAAGGGCCAAGTAGAGAAGGGTCAAATTTTGAAGATTGGAAGTTGGGGAAAAGCTTTCTAGTTTTTTTTGGTTTTGGGCAAGAATCACCTTCCCAAATTCCTAGAATTTTCTGAGCACTTTTCGATGGGCAAATCTAGTGCCAAAGTCAACCAGTAGTTGTAGAAAGCCAAGGACAGCGCAGTATTTAGGGAAGCAATTTATTACAGCAGTTATACCATTTTGCTATTGATCACCTGAGGCTTGCAGCTTGCCTTGTGCAAGCCCAGGTGCACTCCTTCCATCTCATATTGTACTCCAGCCGATTATCTTAATAAAATTTGGTGTTCTGGCATATTTCTTGTACTTGTGTTGCTGAATAAAATTTATGTGTTAAAATTTGTTGCGTATCTTTGTTATTGTTGTAAATTTTCTATTTGGAATATTATGTGAAAACTTCTGAATATGCTCAAACAGAAACCCTACTATTAACTTTATGATTTACTTCACCTACTTACATTAAGTTATTAATCAGAAATCTTCAGCATTAATATCGAAGTAAATACATTAACAGCATACATATACAGATCTAAATTGAATAACATGCACAATGACAAAGTGACACAAAAGGATTTTCTCGACAATTGTCCCCGGAAAAACCCAATGCGGGAAAATCGGTCTTCTGGCTACTAGAAGGTTTTTATTATTAAGCAGAATCTAAGTACAACATATATGGGCACCAAACTGGTTAACCCGACAGAGAAATAAAATATGCAGCTATACCTCTGTTCTGGAGGCAAAAAAACTCACTGATTCACACCCTCAAATAGGATTTATAGAACTCAGCCTTTTCCGGTCTGCAGAAACGCCAGCTCTAAAGCCCTTTGCGTCAGCCTCTACGCTGCTCAAGAAGGGCCTGCGTCACCCAAGACTAGGTTACGCTGCCCTTGCGCTACCCTAGCTGGCCAGCATCAGTCCTCCTGGGACTGCGTCAGCCCTCTTGGCCTCCTGCTGCCTCTACGTTGCCCCTGCTGGGCTTTCAGCTGCTTTGTGTAGTTGCTGTGTAGCAGCTTCTTCCTCTGCATTGCTTCTTTGCCCTTGTTGTACTCTTGGCCTGGGACTACACCATCCCCCTCGCCAATACTGCCCCTTGCTGCAGCTGAAACACTTCTGAAATGCTTAGCAAACCACGCCCTAAAATTTTAGCTTAGCTTTAGTGCTCTGCCAATGTGTGTGTTCTCCAACTGACCCCAAGCCCTCTTCTTATACTTTTCTCGTTGAAACATCAACATCCGTGATCTAATCTTGAATCGACAGCTAGATTAGAATATGCTTGATCCATGTGAATTAAGTCATTTTCATCACATGTTTAATTTAATTAACTTTAATCTTTTAATTTTCCTATGTTAGACTTAGGTTTCTTAATTAAAAAGATTAATTAATTAAATTTCTCTTAATCAGGATGGAATTTCTTAAATCGCTTTCTTGGTCTTGGAGATCTTATGTACTCTAGTCCCTCCAAAAAGTTTGGGAGCTAGAGCACATCCACTGCTACCCCAACACCCCAAAATCTCAACACTCCCTCTTAGCGAGGAATGTGCTCTAGCAACAATACTTCACCCCAAAGTTCTGCACTGATTTCTGTAGTGGGTCTCTGCGCTGATGCTTGGCCTGCTGCCCTTCATCACTTCGATGTTGCTGCTCTCCTGTATTGTTGCCCATGATGCTGCCACTGCCACTGCTGCATCCGTACTGCAGCTCCCTCTCAAATTGTTGCATTGTGCTGCCAACTGCTGCACTACAACTCAGTTGCTGAGAGTAAGCAACTGAAATACTCCTGCCCAATCTTTGACAGACAAGTCAGTTGGGCTGCATCTTCATCACTGAAGCTCCATAGGCTGTTGCTTTGTGCTATCCTCGTGAGGTTGTTGCACTGTGTAAGAAGACCTCCTCTGTGTTGCCTCTGCGCTGAAGTCCTCTACGTTGTTGTTGTGCTGCGTTGTCCTGCTGAAGCCTCTGCGTTGCTGCAGCTTTGCACTGCATAAGCAAGCCTACTTTGAGTTGTTGAAGTCACATCAGCCCCTCTACGCTGCTGCTGCTGCATTTGCACTGTGTTGCTCCCTCTCATCATCCAGCTCTGCCTCTGCTCCATCTGTGATTCTCCGCACCCACTGCTCCACTTGCCCCACTACCGTCTTAAGGCTACTGTAGCTCGTATGTGATCCCAGATTTGGGCTACTCAAGGATCCTGCCCTCACTCAGTAGTTGCTCTACAGATCAAGATCGCCCCACTTTCGTGGTTCATGAGCACTAATAGCTACGTCATATTCGGAGCCATCGTCTGCTACAAGAGCCTTGGAACTAGATGCTTCCTTGTCATTTTTCTTCTGAGGACAAATGTTGGCGAAACATTTGATCTTCGACAGATCACGCTTCTTTTTCCCTTGCTGTCCCTTTGATGCCGAGGTTGCATCTTCCTCTTCTTCCTTCTTCACTTTGCTTGAACCAGTGTTGTAGTCATCCGGCGGATTTCCTCTTGTCAGAGGATAGCCCACATGTTGTCCTAGTTGGGAAGGTCCGCTCTACCCAAGGGACTTTGGACAAAGGTTTCCCAGTCCTCTGTGACTGCATTGAGAGCACTCATCACCATGACATCGTCATCTACCTTGACCCCCATGTCGATTAGTTAATCCCGGATCGACTGTAGTCTGGATAGAAAAGGGTCGATCTCCTCTCCCTTGGCCATCATGAAAAACCTCAGCTGGTTCTCCAGGAGCATCTTTCTCTGGACGGATCTTCCTTCATACAATGTGGTTCAGGTTACCCACATCTCATGAGCCATTACCTTCTCGGTTATGTGTGGTACCACATGATCTTTTACCCCGTCTATGATGAAGCGCTTGGCATGTGCCACTGCTTCATTATGCTCTGCCAAGAGTTTCGCATCGGTCGGTGTAGCCAAGAATTTCTCTGTAATATTCCCTTTTTTGGTGTCACCTATGACAGGGTTAGGATGGACTTCCAAAGTTAGGAGCAGACAAGTCACAGATATAGGTTGGTGTCATCAGTGGTCCCAGGGGCCTTTTGGAGGTGTTCTGAGGAGTTTCTATGAGGACCGACGGCATTCGCTTGATATATTCCATCATCCGCACCGTTTGCCTTTCGTTTTGGTGCATTCTGACAACTTTCGTAAAACCGAGTTATTTTGGGGGTTAACTCAATTAATTACGCTCAAGGTGGTATTCCGGGAGGAATACGTGATATAACACCTTAGTGTAATAGCTCGTTGGAACCGGGACAAAAATACCTACATGATGGGGTGGTTGGACATGAGTTTCAGTGACTTGAGGAGACATGGCAGCCGATTTACCCTTTTCGGCATTAAAAAGGAATATTTTAATTGGAAAATAAGAGGGAAAAGTGCTCCATGATTAAAATAAAAATAAAATAAGACTCTAGAAGGATCCATGAGATCTATAAAAGAAAAGGAGGAGGCCATTAAGGGATATTTTGGATTTTATATCTTTTCTTGTATGAGAGGTTGAGAACCCGGTTCTCTACTCCAACGGTAGACCCAGGACGGAAACCCTTGGGTGGATTATCGAGTGTTGGACGAAAACCCAACTCTCTTGAGGAGACTTCATTCAGAAGTTTCGCAGAGCTTCAGGGATATTGGAGTGAGGATCATTCAGATCTTCAATCAGTGCTTCATTGTCTTTCAGTGGATTCAGTGGCAATTGTTGCCGGAGGGAGAGTGCAGCAGTTCAGTTTTCGAGGCCAGCGCAGTGCAGCAGTTTATATTGATGGCCAGTTCTCCATCTCAGCTCTTTTGGGTCAGATGTATATGTAACCCTAGTTGTCATTTATAATAAAAAGCTGAGATTCTTCCTATTCAATGTGTTAATGGATTGCAGTATTCTATGTGTCTTTATTTTACATGGCAGTCTTCTGTTAATTAATTCACTAATTTTATGGTAAAATGTTGGGTTAGTAAAATTGGTAAAATACCCCATTTGGGATATTACAATGGTATCAGAGTTGGTGATCTTGCCAACCTGAGGGTTATTGCAGATAAATGTCAAAAAGGGTTCGTGATCAAATTACTGAAATTTGTTTCATGGAAGTGGTGTGAAATTATCGCCTAAGCATTCAACAAAGTTCCTTTGAAATTGTTGAATTATCTGATCAAGAATGGTTGAAGGGAAGCCCACCCACGTTTCATCTCAAATTCACATCTTGTGAAGGGCAGAGGCCCAAAATTTATTTGCAAGGGTTGATTATTATAGAAGCCGAAATCAAATTATAATCAAATACTATGGGGGTCGTAAAATCATTTGAAAAGGGCATTGCGTCCAATTCAATTTTCAGGCCAAATTCCATTGTATCTATTGGAACTGACTCAACATAGAAAGGGATCGATTGCTCATTTTAATTGGAGGAACCGCCTGCAATCTGCTAGATCAGAGTCAGATTGTTGTAGGTACGATTTCAAGGGTGTCGTATTTCCCTCGTCAAGGAGAATCGCACACATAGTGCGCTATCGAATGAGTGTCGCTCACTAAGTGGCAAAATTAAGGACGGGCCCATGAGGGGAGATCAGAGTTGGCGACGCTACATAAGAATTCCGCCTGGGACAAAGACATCGACAAATATCGTGATCTCTGCTTGAAAGCAATCTTGTTGACCTGTTTCCCAAACGTGACCTGGCCACAACGTCCGAAGTTAATTATTTCGAGTGTGGAGCAGTCAAGGCAATGTGATCTGTAGTGACATCGACATTCATTTTCTTCCCAAGCTGAGTACATTGGAGGAGCGACGTCGACTGAATCAAGAGAGCCAAGTCATCTTCATATGGGCATCCTTCTTGAGGAATCAATTGTCTCATAGATTGAAGGGACACATTTTTTTTTGTGGGACTAATATTTGGTCCAGAAATGATTTTCAGTGGGCCGTATTATTGTTGCTGAGCAGACTCATTCCTATGGGAAGCGTTATTTGTGATTTCCAGAATAAAATCGAAGTACCCCTCTCTGTCTATATGGGAATTGTTGAGAAAAGACCGCAAGCACCAAATTAATAAGAAGAGCCATAAGCACAGTAAATAGGGGTTGAATTTAATTGCTTTGGGGGCATAGTTCCTTGTGATCGTAATGAGTCTTATGTAGTCGCGTTTCCTTGCTGGGAAGCCGCTTACATTTACTGTGGCTGTTGGGTGCATTCAAAGAGAGAATAGACCAAGATCTGCACAACAATAAGCCATTCTCTCCTCTAGTGGCCGTATGAATCATTTCGGTGGTGGAGATTAGAAGTTCAAAGGAGAACGAAGTCGTTCGAGTAGCTATACTCTTACCTGAGTGTACTACTGCAGTTTTAATGTGACTATAACAAAGCTGGAAACATAGTAGAAAAGGTCGAGATATCATCAGTCTCGCGCTGTTGTGATTGAGCCGCCACCAGGGGAGGTAATGCCAATTCTATGGGCACGCTAGACTACAAGCAGTCCCAAGGCCGAGCCCAGTGAATGGTTAGAGTCGTATTAGCAGGAACCGAGTTGGTGATTTCCACAATAGTAATTTGGATGCACCTTGGCTGTGGTGCAAGTACAAGATGACCCTTGCACGTAATCAAGGGAGTATTGCGTATTGAAGGCACAATTCCTGTGGACGGGATCGGGACCATCCGTTGCACACCAGGTTCCATTCTATATTTTCTGCTTGTACATTTCTTAATATAATTGAGAAAGGACGCTATGTCTTGTCCAGAATATCTCTGTTATGGAGTTTTGTCAATTGTTGTAATAATTTTATGAGCTTGAAATATAGATATCAGGATTTCTTAGAGATGAGTACTTCTTGTACATGTCACTGTGAGTTGGCGATTAGCACCAATAAAATACTTCACCTACAGCAATTTGTCCTCAAATTGTTTTGACAAAACACCTCACCAAGGAAAACAGCAAACTGTGGCTTCATTAACTCATAATTTCTTATCATCACTGGGCTAAACCATGGAGAAATTCCTAAATAGATTGAGAAGAAGAACAACAAAAGTTGGTTCCTTGAATGACCAAGCATCATTAGACCAGAAAACAAAGTTGAATAGCAAACCCTTGCCAAAGGGGATCTATGCCATTCTTCCAAAATAAACACCAAAAGGTTTGCAAAATGGGACAGATTTGAAGCACATGAGGGTCACATGGAAGGTTCTCTCCAAATTTGATGAACTAGATAAACTCCTTTCCAAAGTGAGCTAGTTGGAAGGGAAGAAACTGATTTGGGCCCTAAAACATGCTATGCTTGCTCTTATACAACCCAAGTTATTGGAAGAACCTTGTGAAGGGTCCAGACTTCCAGTTGCATCATGCCTCATTAACATTATGAGGTTGACTGCTCCTATAGCTCCTTTTAATAATGATGTTATGAGTGAAGTTTTCAAGTTAGTAGTGGGGACTTTTCAGGATTTGGACAACGGTGCGGGCTCTACCTTTGGGAAGAAGCTTGAGGTTTTAGGAGGTATGGCCACATTCAGAACGTATGACATCATGTTTGACCTTGAGTCTGATGGCTTGATTCTGCAGATGTTCCAATGCTTCTTCAGCATTAGGAGACATCATCTTGAGGGAGGTCCATCAGAAGCAGAAGGACCACCACCACCCCCACATGGAGGAGGATCGTTTGCTCCAATAGGAGGAGTTCTTGCTGCACTTTGGGGTGTGTCGAAGTACCTGACACTCAGAGTCAGGGGGACCATTCAGAGGCAGCATGTGTCAGTTCTGGTTGACAGTGGGGCAACCTACAATTTTCTTGATGCCTAGATGGTGGAGCATAGGGGCATCCAGACAGCCACATTTGAGGGATTCTCAGTCTCGATACCTAGAGCCCGAACCATGCAATGTACGAGATATGTCCCTAGATTGACTCTGCAGATGGGGAACTACTCTCTCACCGATCATTTCTTTGTTGTTGATATTTTGGGGGCAGCATGTGTCAGTTCTGGTTGACAGTGGGGCCACCCAAAATTTTCTTGATGCCTAGATGGTGGAGCATAGGGGCATCCAGACAGCCACATTTGAGGGATTCTCAGTCCTAATACCTAGAGCCCGGACCATGCAGTGTACGAGATATGTCCCTGGATTGACTCTGTAGATGGGGAACTACTCTCTCACCGATCATTTCTTTGTTGTTGATATTTCGGATACCAATATGGTGTTAGGAGTTCAGTGTTTGTATACACTAGGGAAGGTCACCACTGATTGGAAGCAGTTGGGGATGGAATTCAAAGGGCCTGATGGGAGGCCAATATTGTTGAGGGAGATACATTCTTATCCACCTTGTTGATCACACTTTGTCAACGACCCCATAGCAGTACACCCCCATTTTTTCAAATGGGACCTATCATGTTCGAAGCTCGTCTCATCCAGATTTCATCGCCGATCGACAGTTTTTATAATGATATAAACCCATTCTGCATTTTATGATGTAAATGATCTAAGTAAGACTGTCCATGTATGTAACAACCTAGGTAAGCCTAGTACGTTGTTGATGAGTTCCATCCTAGGAGGTTTTTTGTCTCATTGATTCACGAAAGTGATCGGCAGAGTTTTTCCCTCCAGCCTCACCCCAAAGCTAGGGTGGAATTTGTCATCAGCATGCTAAGTGAGTCCTAGTGTTTTTTATCGAGTCCTTGTAAAAGAAGCTTGAGCTACTTGGTCTACTAGATCATATTTTGAGTCGCAGAATTGGGTATTTATTTGAGGGTCTATACAAATGGGTTTTCCCCCTTCATGTATGTAAATGTATTATCTCATGTAAAAGAGGATTGGAAAAATAATTATAACCCCCTCTTAGTCAATTAATTAAATTTTCTGGTCAATTAATTAATAAAATCCTAAACCAGAAATTTAATTAATTTAGGGTCCTAAATTAGGATTAAATCTTTAAAGGCAAAATTTGTTGGTCCTTGGAAAATGATTTTGACAGCCCCATGCCAAGGGAATATTGAGAATTTTAAGAAATATTGGACCCTTGGGCCTTGGTGGTTAAGTCAAGGTCAAAATTTTGGGGTAATTAACTCAAAAATAATATTTTTTGAGTTAATTAAAATTGAATTAAATGATAAATTCGTTTTTTCCCCAAAATTTTAATTTCAACGTTCCGGATTAAAAGATAATTAAATCTTTTGGACGGTTGAGATTATTTTGACGAGGATCATCCAAACTAGCCGTTAGAGATCTTGTCCTATAAATTTAGAGGTCTTTCTCATTTTTGAATCATCCGATCTCAGGATCGTGCACTTGCTCTTAGAAGCTCTTGTAAACTTTTTGAGGAATAAAGTATAAAGACTTTGGGGTTACAAATCTGGATGTTCCTTCTCAGATCTATGTGGTGAATTGTCTCTAAACTCTGCTACTTTGTTTCTTGTATTTTATGGTTGATGGCCTTTATGGATTAATCTGCATACAGGTATCTTGTGCAGTTTTCTGGGTTTATAAAATAACATTCTGATTTTTCTGCAAAGGTCTCATGTTGTTTTCTTAAATCTTTATCGATCTAAGATTCAGATCTAAGTGTGCAGGGAATTTTTTTTTTTAAAGATTGGGCATCTGGGGAAGTCTTCGGTTGGACCAGCCGACTCTTAATAAACATAAATCTGATAAGCTCTTTATTTGTTAAATTCCAGGTCTATCTTACGATATTTGTGATTTTGCAGGGTTTCAAAGGCTTGTGCCTCTCACTAAAACTTTAAATCTCTGAAAATTGTGCTAAAACGGATTTAGATCTAACCATGAGGGTTTGAAATCTGTAAACTAGTTGTAAATTTGTAATTTTTTTTAGGACTGTGAGGGTTTTAATCGTTTATTGGTGTATATATCTTCAGATCTGGCTGTCTTTTGCAGGTTAAGGGTTTAAATCAGAAATTTTTTTTAAGATCTGAGGCAGATCTGGCCTCAATTTCCTACTGTGGACAAATCTGGACATTATTTCGATTTTAAGGGAGCAGGAGCTTTGAGCTTAAATGAAGAAAATTTAAAATCTACTGAGAAAATTTGTTGTGTAACCAGCTTCAAAAATAGAAGAAAAGAGATATCAACACCTTAGAAATAAGCCACTTCGAGGGGGCAACCTCCAATATATTACATAAATGCACAATTCTTTGATGATACAATTTACAAAACCTCCTTTCTATATATGGAGTCCATGTGGCCATAATGTAATCCTAGCGGGCCACAATGTAATCCTAGCCGACCTAACAATAATAATTTAAGGGTACAATAATAACAAAATGGGGGTTACAAGGGTACAATAATAACAATAAGGGGGTTACACTAGTAACAATAAGGGACTATACTAGTAATATAGGGACCTAACATGCCCCACTCCTCCAAAAAAGTGTTTTCCTCAATGCTTGAGTAGCTCTGGGTGCTTTTGTATGAAATTCTCATCCTCCCATGTAGAATCTTCAGTGGGTAAGCTCTTCCACTTGATGAGATACTCTGAAATTGATCTATTTCGTAGCTGTCGAGTTCTTGTTTCCGTGACCGCTTCAGGTTCCAACATGATTTTTCCTTCCTCATCAAGTTTTGGCAATATTGTTTGAACTAGAATATTTTCACATATAATCTTCTTTAATAATGAAACATGGAAAACTGGATGCACTCGTGAAGAAGCAGGAAGCTCCAATTTGTATGCCATAGTACCAATCTTTTGCACCACCTTGTAAGGACCATAGTACTTTGGCGATAATTTATTATCCTTCTTAGCTTGCTTGAGGGACATTTGTTTGTATGGTTGTAGCCGTAAAAATACCCAACTTCCTACATCAAAACTTCTCTCGCTGTCGATGTTGATCTACCTATTGTTTCATTCAATTTTGTGCCAAATTCAAAGTTATCCTTTAAGAGTTGGAGAACTTCTTGTTGATGCTCTCATGTGATCTTCCACCGTTGAACCTTAGAATTTTCCCTTAAATATGATATGATGGATGGTGGATGATATCCATAAAGTTCCATAAATGGGGTCATTTTTGCTGTAGTATGGAAGGAAGTGTTATACCACCATTCAACGAGAGGTAACCACTTGACCCATTGTGTTTCTTTATATGATACAAAACAACGAAGATATCCTTCCAAAATTTTATTTACTATCTCAGTTTTACCATCAGATTGAGGATGATAAGATGAGCTATGAGCTAATTGAGTACCCAAACAAGAAAATAACTACGTCCAAAAATTTCCAGTAAAAATGGGATCGCTGTCACTCACAATAACCCTTGGGTTTCCATGTAGCTTTTGAATTGTGTCCATAAATGTAGTAGCAACTGTACTTGCTTTAAATGGATGAGATAATGCACAAAAGTGTGCATACTTGGTAAGTCTAACAAACTAATGACAATTTATGACACCTCTTTTCCTTCGTGACTTAGGTAAACCTGTGATAAAATCCATTGAAATATCCTCCCAACGTTGAATTGGAATGGATAAAGGTTGTAGAAGTCCTGGGGTCTTAATTGTCTCCACTTTATTCTGCTGGAAAACCAAACATTCCGCCACAAACTTTTGAATATTGCATTTTAAGGCCATCCCAAAAAAATTCTTTCTTCACCCCGTGGTAAGTTTTTAAAAATCCTGAGTGTCCCCCTAAAGGAGAAGTGTGCAATTCTAGAAGAATCTTTTTTTTTAGTTGGGAATTATTACAAAGATATAAGCGATCTTTGTACCATAAGGAATCATTTTTCCAACTAAATGTATCAGATGTACTAGGATCTTGCTACAACTTTTGAATGAGTGTCCATACATCTTGTCCTTCTTCCATTCATCTCTTGCTTCATGATCCTGTTGGGGAAAATACCGAGAGGGTCTAGAATCGCATTTTAAGACTTTATCCTTTTTCTTGCTTCTAAAACCCATACGCTACTTTCGTGATACAGACTCGCGTATATACGCGGATACCCTTTATGAAACTCGCGTATACACAGAGATCTAGTTAAATCATTAATTCTTCACTTATATCATTCCATCATTCATTCATCAGATGTTTAATAAACAGTAACATGTGCAGTAAGAACAGAATAAACCATCACACAAAGCATCACACATGAACACCAGGATTTTTAGGTGGAAACCCAAGTCGGGAGAAAACCACCGCTGCAGTTGCTCAGCCTTCAATATTTTATTATAGAGAAAACATCTTACAACATATGTGCCGGTGCAGACTCCTACCAGCACGCAGGCACCCACCTGCGCTCGTTTACCAGCCTCTCCTGGAAGGGAGCTCCAACCCCCTGACTCGTTTACCAGCTTCTCCTGGAAGGGAGCTACGACCCCCGATCTCGTTTACCAGCCTCACCTGGAAGGGAGCTACAACCCCCTGACTGAAGGCTACAACCCTCAGCACCTCTATGGACCACGTTTCATCAATTTTCACACTAGATCCAAAGCATCCTTTAGGACACCACTTGCAGGCCACGTTTCATCATATTTTCAGACTGGACCCTTTCCAACTTTTAAGCACAATCAACCATGAAACAGATACATATAAATCACTTACAGATATCAGTAAACCAGCAGAACAGATCATACATTTCTTACCACAGACTTCAACAAACCCTAGTTTGCATACGTGCTTTCCTTTCTCTGATGTCGCATATATACGCGCTTCCGTTCACATAAACCCGCGTATACTTCAGTACAAATTACAGAGTCAATTTTATTGCGCATACGCGCTTTCTCTTTAGCGAAGCCGCGTATATACGTGCTTCCTCTGCGACGAAATAGCGTATAGATCTTCAACTATTATAGAGAAGCATACTTGTTCAGATCAGATATTCAGTTCAGATTTAACCTTTTGCTTCAGACAGATGTTCGCCTCATCTCAGATCTAAGCCTTCTATGAATAGATCTAGCAGATACAAGTACAAAACAGATCTAGATCCCCTTCTTCATCACTCATTCATCGGTGCATCATACATTCAGATATTTCATTCAAATGTAACCCTTTCCATTCAGATATACTCCAGAGAGAAGTATTCATTCAAGCTCAGACATCTTGCACCCACACTCATGATTTGCACAATGAATTTCTTCTCCTTATATAGGTTTACCCTTTTTCAATGCCATGAGCCAAAACCACATTACTTCCGATGGTATTCCTGGACGGGGTCATTTAGACGAATCATTACCCAATACAATGGGTCAATACCATGGTGGTTACCCCTGGTTTTGCACTTTATGAGCGCTTTTTCCCATACGCGACTTGGCACGTTGTTTTCCGCGTGCATACGCGACTTCTCCTAGACAGATCCGCGTATGCCTTGAAACATACTCTTTTCACCATAGATTTAGCACATGCTGAATTCCTTTCTTCATTACCTTCTGTACTCACTGTAGATACATCAGATTTAGTTCATCAAGACATATTCTATCAAGCACAACTTCATCAAGTAAGCTGTCATCATCTTCATCAAGTGGGTTGCCATTCAAGGACAACACTCGGCATCATATTGCTAATAAAACATTATATCACATCGATTTACATCATTTACCAAGTCCATCAAGTCAAGAATAACTTCATCAGGTATTGCCACTGGCGACAACACATGTCAACAATCGCATGTCTTCATCTTCATTCAGTGGGTTGCCATCAAGGACAACACTGTGCATCATATTGCCAACAATCTCCCCCTTTGGACTTGATGGCAACCACGATGGTGTTTGGTTACCACAACAGATAGGTATATTAAGAATACAATGACACCATGTCACATTCTCCATTTTTGACACCATTCAAACACCAAGTCACTCTCCCCCTTTGACATCAAGGGCAAAGGGCGGACCAAAACCAACATACTCTCCCCTTTTCTCCTCATGTGGAAGAAGCGTTCTGCAGATCTGATATATACTGAAGTGACCAAGCTCCCCCTGAGTTCATGTTGAATCTTCAAACAAATTTTCCAATGAAGTACAGATCATAAATTTCCTATCACCAATGACTCATACTTACATCAAATATCCAACCAAGTGGATTTACATATGAGACTCAAGTACCCAACCAAGTGGATTTACAATTTTACATCATGGGTCTCAACAAGACCTTTTCATAGAACTACAAATATAACTTTACATGACCAACACTAGAAAGTCCTCAAGAAGGAGAACATATTTCAGAACCATCATAATGCCAACAATGCATTATACTTAGCAAAGCTAATGCTCCCCCTGAATCTGTGCATCCAAGCAACCTTTCCATATGACTAAGGCTCCCCCTTAGTTTGTGCATCCTGAACACTTTTACCAACAAATCATCAAGGCATCTTTATCAAAACATTTGAAATAGAATTATGAGAACTGGAACACCACCAGAGATACCAAACAGTATCAGAGATACCAAACAGCACTGCAGCTGTGCTGAAGAGAGCTGACTCCAAACAGAAAATTGTCAGCAATCAGACATACGCGG
>JAXQQM020073409.1:0-24776 GCA_034641835.2 Pinus albicaulis | reverse complement strand
AATTTTGAAAAATTGTTAAACACCATGTTAAGCACACACATGGTGTATGAGAAAGATAAACACACACACACAAGAGACTCAACACACAATGAAGGATAAGCGTGAAGCTTTCTTATTTTCCATTATACAAAGATGTACATTTATAGTACAATGGTGTGACTCTTGGTTTCACATTCCAAGGTCACTTGGACTCCATTGTGACTTTTCATATTCCACACCTACCCATGAGGATTAGGTGTTCCAACATCCCCCCTTAATCCGAAGGGGTATGTGTGAGTCCAAGAAAAGAGTTGTAATACAAATCTGCAAAGTATACATGGCAGCACTTGGCTGAATCAACTCTCTAAAATGTTGGAAAAAAGAGGTGGTTTAAGGATGACCACCAACACTGGAACGCAAAACTTGTTGCGGTTCCCAAAACTCTTCCAAAACTGGCAAGAAGTTGAAGGCTTCTGCTAGAGGAATTGTCCCTCATAAAAAAGGGAGATCTTCAACCTAAAAGAAGGGAGGTCTACTACCTGTGGTGGTTTTAGGTTGTCCACCAACCAAAGATGATGGTTTTAGGTTATCCACCAACCGAAAATGATGGTTTAGGTTATCCACCAACCAAAGATGATGGTTTTAGGTTATCCACCAACCGAAAATGGTGGTTTTAGGTTATCCACCAACCAAAGATGATGGTTTTAGGTTTTCCACCAACCGAAGGCATGCTCATGGGCATCCGTGTCTCTGGCTACATCTATGAATCTGGAATGACGAATTGTGGCTCAGGCTCGCTTGAACTGCTGGCTACAACTCTGAAAATGGAATGAGAGATTGTGGCTCAGGCTCACTTGATCTGACGTCGAATCTTGTACATGACCACCATTTTCCCCCCTGTCAGGGAAAAGGTGAGATGATGGCGAAAACTCAACTGCAAGTTTGCTCAATATCTGTGAACAAGTTCTAACATGTGTCGTAAACATCTTCTTGGCTGCTGATGCCCATTGCCAAGAAGCGATCCATCCGAGATGAATCTTGGTTCTTGCAGGAGGCTTGTTTCTGAAGCATCTGTCTGAAGAATGGGTGTGCCGACCACAGTGCTTGCATGGATGAAGATCAAAACAGTGATCTTTCATATGGCCAACTCGATCACGGTGTTGGCATTTCTCAATCTGTTGTGGAAGTGGAGCATGATGCGGAACGACGAGGGGTGACTGTCATATGATCGAAGGGTGATATGATGGGCTTTGTGTAGTCTGGAATATGAAAGGACACATCCTTGTCATATCCAAGACCAGTTCGGTGCTTGTTGTGGACAAGCTCTTCCCAAGGTCTGATGATGGGCTTGAGAAGTGCAGGTTGAGCTTCTGCATCTGCATGAAAATCTGCTCTAGTGCAAGGAACTGAATGGGAATCATCTGCAACTTTATCTTCTTTATTCTGATGAGAGTCCTTCACAATGTTCTAAACAGAAACAGGTTCAGAACGGTGACTCTTTTGCTGAAGTTCATCTTGTTGGAGCTGAGATTCCAACTGCAAAAACTCAATCTTCTCTTGTGCATCTTGCAAACAAATCTGAATATTACAAAGAGCATCCTTGCTCATTTTTATCACATCATCAACATTTGAATGAATGAGGTTATTCAACAACTCTAATACCTCATTGATTTTGGCCATTTTCAACAACTTAGGCTCAAAAAATGAAAGGGTGTCGGCTTCAACCGAAAATGCACCCGTTTACAATGTGATTCAACAACAAATACAAATGACTCAAGAAATTCTCAAAGTACAAAGTGTGCTCCTCAAATGATGGAGGGCAATCAACAATCCAACAACTCAAATACACTTCAAATCTTGAATGAAGAGGCAAATTCCACTCAAAATACAATGTTAGCTCAATACATATCTCTGCAAAATATGTGCAGCTGAAACACTAGTGCAAGGGGCCTTTAAAGCAGCTGAAATTTCCTTCAAAGAGCTGTTCAAATGATGGAAAACTTGTCTTCTCATGTAAAAATCTTCAAAAAATCACTCTCATGTCAAAAATCACACAATGTCAAATTTCACTTTCTTCTTCTATATGTATAGTCCATGTCATTTCTTCAATTCTGCTCACATGTCATTCCTCTTTTCATTTTTGCTGTTCAAATATTCTCTCTTTCCTCTCTCTCTCTGTTGTTTTTTTTTTTTTTTTTAATTAATTGAAAATTAATTAAAGAAATAATTATTTGGGATTAAAAAAATTGAGGGGGAAATTTATTGAAATGGGAGAGGAGAATTTATATGGGGGAATATAATGTCGAATTTTTAAAAAGAGTGAGGAGTTTTAAAAACTAAGGGAATAAAAATGGGATTATATATAAATGTGAATGAATTTTAAAAAGGGAAGGATTATATGGGAGGGAAAGAGAATATTAAATGGAGGCGTATATTAAATATAAAAATCGATTTTTAAAAGAGGGGCGGTATTCTATATATAAAAGCGGGTTGTATTAGTCATGAAGGGACGGTATTGAATATTGGGGTGTTGAGCAGTTTGGAGAGGGCGGTATTAAAAACAGGTATGAGGAAATGGGATAATATTAATTATATGGAGCGGTATTATTCAAATATGGAGGGGCCGTTTAATATACCTGTAATGCGGGGGCGGGGAAAATTCAAGCGTTGGAGAGGGATAGGAGGGGACGCAACGCTGGCAGCGGGGGTGTGAGGGTGTTAGGGCGTGCTGTTGGAGAGGCCGCAAGGGAGGTAGGGTAGCAGTGAAAGGGGCGGGATTTGAGTTTGGGTAGATTGCAGAGAGTATGCGTTAAAGTCTGCTGTCGTGAGGTAAGGGGAGTATAGGTTGCGTATGAGATGCGAGGGGAGAGTCGATAAGCATAGGGCCGATGTGAGTGGTGAAGCGGATGTAATAAGCGAGAGGCCGATTGGAGGGAGGTTCAAGTGAGCGTATGGTTACCGAGAGCGGACGATGAGTATTCGAAGTGTTCGGCTAGTGTTTGGAGCGAATGTGAGGGTGCAGGTGCCGGTCGAGGGCGTGAGTTCGGGGGAGTGATAAGCGGATAGGTGTAGAGCGAGTGCGGGGATTAAGAAATGACAATTGGGTAAGGGCGAAAGGCCATTGGAATTGATTTTTTTTTTTATTTTTTAATAATTTTTTTTTAATTTTTTTTTAATTTTTTTTTTTAATTTTTTAAATCAAAACGTGACAAGTCTACATTTTCTTCCACGTGACAGAATTTTCTTCCTTTTAAATATATAGCGAGAATGGACAAAATCCGGAAATGAAGGCAACGGTAAAGTTTTTAATGGAAAACAGGGAGTGCAGAATTTTCCAAATTATTTCAACAGTAAAACTCAGAAATCTTTCCAATAGCTCAGCAGCAGAAAAACTCAAAATTCTTTTCCATTAAAAAGCTAGAAACTTCTACTTCAGAAACCCTCTTTAAACAGTGTTTTCCAGCAACTCTTCAATGCAGAAATTAATAGAAATTGCAGGAAAAATGAGAATGAAAACCTTCAGATGGGCAGTGCTGCCTTTCTTCAAAACCACTGCTGCTCTTCTTCAAAACAAATTCTGAATGCTGATCTTTCTTCTGAATGCTGCTCCTCCTTCAAAACACTTCTGAATGCCGCAAAATGTCTGCAAAATCACTACTGCAAAAACTCTCTAAATGCTGCAAAAACTCTCTAAATGCTGCAAAAATGCCAAGAATTTTGCAGATATGCATAGGCCATAGACACAAATGGCTCATTCAAAGTGGAGCAGGGCTAGCAATCGCCCGCTCTGATACCATGTTAAACACCATGTTGAAGCACACACATGGTGTATGAGGAAGAAGAATGCACACACAAGAGAAACAACACACAATGAAAGATAAGCGTGAGGCTTTCTTATTTTCCATTATACAAAGATGTACATTTATATTACAATGGTGTGACTCTTGAATTTTAGACAATCAACTAGGTATGCTTGTTGAATCATATGAAGAGTTACCTTTAGAAATTTATGTGGTACATGCTGAGGCAGTTCCTTGTGAAAGTGTCCAAGAGTACTCCAAGTATTTCTTCCTTTCAAATGAAAATAATGATCGACATATTTTTTCTTTTTTATTTGAGAAAGGTCACAAGGGTTATAATGAAGAATCTGAACAAGGAACACCATCAAAGAATCATATTTACTCACACTTTCTTATTGATCAACAAGAATTATTCGTGCATACTCTCAAAGATCCTTTTGTAGCTCCGCTGGAATCTTATACAAGAATTAATTTCAATATGATTTTCAGTTATGTATACAAATTCATATGGTGGAACAAGTTGTCATCTCTCAGGAATGGTTTTATGATCAGAGAAGTGGAATGTCCATTCCAATCCAGTACTCAACTTCTTGATTGGCTTCATTGGAAGTGTGAGATCACTTGATTCAGTTTTTATGCTAAGCAAGTAGAGTAGGATCATTTGTATATAAATAAGCTTGAAGATCAAGCATTTTGTCAATTTCAGTTTTAAATTCATCATGTGTACTTTTAGTTCTTTAGTAGCTACTTTTTTTTTTTTCAGTGCCAAGGTTACAGGTTAAAACATGTTGCAAGTTTTCATTTTGAAGATGGGAGCAACCTAATAGAGGTGGCACTGTAACTACTAGTTCTTTGTTGTACCACAGGGGCACACCATCCCAAGTGGAGCCAATGTTATCACACTCAAAAATTTCAAATTTTTTTTTGATAAGGTCACCATGGGTTTCATGTTATGTCATGTTGGGTCAAGTCTTTGATGAAGAATTTACCAAATCATGTTTATCCTATGTCAAAAAAACCACCATGAGTCATGTCATGTCAGTCAACTACACTCCATGTCTTTTTGTTTTCAAACCCATGCCTTCAAATTAAAAAAGTGAGCCACTAGCCAGTTTTACACAGTTTCGTAGCGAATTCAGTGTAAAATAGGCAGATTTTGCTATGAAACTGCCTAATAATTTCGTAGCGAATATGAGGATTCCTCTATTTTTTTTATTTTTGAGCTGTCAACTTCAAGGGCGGTTTCTGGGAAAACAGAGAATTATTTTAAGAAACAGAGAGAGGTTAATGTCAAAAAAATATCATGTAACATTAAACTCTTTCATTTTCTCAAAGGGGCTACAAATTGGGATATTCAGAGATGTCTTTCGGCTCTATTTTTAGAATGCAAAATTTTCCTGTTTTATACATGTTTTTAGAATGTAGATTCTGGACAGATGGTGATGGTTTTCAAAAAAAAAAAAGAGGTTTTCCTTCATAACATACTGACCTACGAAAAATTCCTTCAGTTTTGCGACATCTATCAAGGATAGGTAGATAAGAGCTCATCTCTGAACCCTATTTTTTCAGAAAAAACAGAGTCATTTTATTGATAAATAAAATTGCTAAAGGTGAAAATGATGTTTTTTGAAGAGGGTAAGAGAAAAGTTTGCATGATCATATTTCATTATATCATTTTTCAGTCCTAAAAATGAAATTTGGAATAAAAAGGAATATTTTGTAATTTTCTCCATTATCAGGTAGTTTCGTAGCGTGCTCCAGGCTTGAAGGCCAAAAAACGCTACGAAATTTCTGAAGATGCTTTTTTTCCTATAAAAACATTTTTTTGAAGATCCAAGGAGGGAGGTTGATGGTATTCACTCATTTTGACCTAAAAAACATTTTTTGACCAAAAAAGGTGGTAGAAGGAAAGGCAAAGGACAAAAACAACCTCGCTACTAAATTACGCTACGAAATTTATGTACATGACTATTTTAGCAATCAACTTAAAGTTTGATTTCAGACCAAATGAAAAATTATTTTGGAAATATGAAAGAGGTTTTTCTTTAGCACAGGTCCATATACAAAAACCTCTCTCAGTTTCTACAAATCTATCAGGTTTTGGAAATTATACACTCATATTTGAAGCCTATTTTTCAGAATTTTGACTAACCAGATTTGTGAAAAAAATTGTAAAAATTCAACTTGGAGGAGGTCCAGCTCAACATCCACATGGCATAATGACACATCAACACTCTAGTACACTCACAAAATTATTTTGTTGTAGTTGATAAGGGTTATTAAATTGATTTTTTGAACCGTTAATGAAAGAAGAGTCCTTTTTGTATTCAAACTCTGCATAACAAAAATATCCCTAGGAAGTCTCCAAGTGATGGAATAATGTTTGAAATAGGTATCTGAGGTGGGAATTCGAGGGGAGTAAGGCGGAAAATCATTTTTATGAGTTCTCATTCTATAAATGAGAGGATTTTTAGAGTTAGAGTGGGTTGGGAGATGTTATGAAGGCACTACTCTTGTAATCTTTGTCTATCAGTAATATACAGTTGCAACAGCCTATTTCAGACCTGAGATTCTTCTATATGTTCTTATTTATGTTTCTTATATCAGTATTTTCTCTCTCCAGTTTTCTATTTATATAATCACTTGGAATTCATGATTACATGCTTCAACTTCCTTTATACACCTAGTCTGTTGTTTTGTCATGTTTATTAGTTTTCTTATGTATAATCACTTGGAATTCATGGTGACGTGCTCCAAATTCTTGTATGAATATAGCTTGATGTTTTGTCCTTCATGTGTGGTTTTATAAGAACACAATTGCCTCAGATTCCATGAGATAGATTGAATTGTGACTTAGTTTTCATATTGACTCCATAAGCCCAATGGTAGTAAACCTTATACATCTTTCACCTACACAAAAAACATTCAATCCAATTCAGAGTTAGCCATCTGCTTTCAAGTTGTTCATTGAATATCCTTTATCCTTTTGAGAGAGCTCTCTTAGACTGGAAAGGATAATTTCCAATTACAAGTGGTTTGAAATAGTTACTCCAAGTTGACCATTGAAGTAGCCCAACAAGACTCAATTTGGTGATAACAGAAGGGTCATGTTCAACATGTTGACAAGGTGCTCAAACTATTGGAGGAGAAAAAATTATATGCAAAAACATCCAAATGTTTCTTTGGAGTAGAAGAGGTGGAATATCTGGGTCATATTGTATCTCATGAGGGTGTTAAAGTAGACCCTAACAAAATTAAAGCCATTAAGGAATGGAAAGTCCCCACAACCATAAAGCAGTTGTGAGGATTTCTCAGGTTAACATAGTATTATCGTAAGTTTGTTAAGAATTATGGGAGAATAGCAGCACCTCTAACAACATTATTGAATAAAGATGCATTTTCATGGACTCCTAAAACAACTAAGGCCTTTGAACATCTTAAAGAGGCAATGTGCCTAGCACTGGTCTTAGCTACACCAGACTTCACAAAAACCTTTATTGTAGAATGTGATGCCTCGAGATATGGAATTAGTGTTGTTTTAATGCAAGAAGGAAGACCCATTACTTTTGAAAGTCGTTTAATCAAATGAAAGTATTTACAGAAAGAAGGAAATGTTGGCAATACTACATGCACTAAATAAATGGCGACCTTACCTAATGGGAAGCCACTTCAAGGTAAAAACAGATCATGATAGTCTTAAACACTTTTTGGAACAAAAACTATCAACATAGTTACCGATCAAATGGGAACTCTACCCCAAAAAGACTCAAAAAACATGAAAATTCCCAAAACAAAAAGTGTGTATTCAAGAACGTATTTGGTTTTTTCTCAAGGTCAAATTTCAACATTTATAAAATTATGCTAAAAACAAAATTGTTTCTTGAAAAAAGGATTGAAAAAACACCCTCAAAACAAAACAAGTTGATGCTAGAATAACAAAAAAAACATTGTGTCACTCTTTTGACACATTGTAACAATGGAATTAAAGACAACATATTAGGACATTGAAAAATCATAAAATTCTAAAAATTTTATACATGATGTTAAAGATAAACAAAATCATGTCTGAAGGGCTTATCATTTCGAACAATTTTCATCCATGTTGTTAAAGATAAAATATTTTGACTCTAAACAACCCTAAAATTGTAATTTTTTTCAACCATAACATTAAGATAAAATTCCATAGCACATAAAAACCTGAATGACAAGTTGTAAATCTCAAGTTTTTAAATCTATGTTTTCAACATAGTTGAACCATGAAATTATGGAGAAATTATATGACTTAAACAATTTTTAAAAATGAACAAGTAAATGAAATATTTATTATTCCAAGAGTAATTTTAATTTTAAAGGATAAAAATATATCTCTTTTCAAATCTTAGCCTAAAACAAATTTAAATCTAATTGCAACCAAAACCTAAAAATCAAGCATAAAAAAAAAGTGTCCCATTTCAATGAGGCATATAATTTTTAAAAATTTTAAAAGTATCTTATACCAAATGATAACAATACATAATATCATGGCAATATCACTGCATAATCTAAAAATTCAACATTAATTTCTATTTTCTTTTTTACTTTTAATCAAAATATCAACATTGGTACATTGAATATAACATAAATTATTTTTGTAATTCATTGTTGCGCTGTGGATATTCTAAAGAGATGAATTCTTCACACTTAAAACATATAATCCAACAAACATAGAAATGCCTCATAACTTCATGAAAAATCAAATGGAAGTCAAATTTTTTATTTCAAGTTACCATGCAAACATCAATTACATAAAAGTGTCTTAGACAGTTTTTCAAAATCAACCATAGGATCTGGCACACCATCAGAACCTACATCTTCAGATAAATGACTCGATGCAGATGAAGATGATCCATATTCTTCTCTTTCATCAACTAGTGCTCCATCTCAGTAAACATGCATGCCCACCATTTTAGAGTTCAAATGTCTTGTAGATCTATGACTACATTCTGTAGATTCCCATCTCAATAGTAATTGTTCTGGTAGCAATTTATTCAAAATATTTATGGTCTTCAACCAAAGAGCTCCTCTCTTTGTCAAATTGAATTCATACACAAGTATGTCAACATCCTCCAATTTTAAGACATTTGTGCAGTGGCGATTTATATTTGTGCCCTTTCTTTTTCTCTTTCTGCCAATTTTTTTTTGAACTACCATCTCTGTCTTATACACACCAATGAAAGGGTGGGTACTTTGGCATACCAATGTACGTCAACAACTATAATATATTCATTTTCATTAATGAACTTTATAACCTTGGAAATCCAGAATAGATAGCCAAGTGGATCTTCATTTTCTAACATTGTTATCATGCAACCCTCCTAAAAATCTTGCACAAAACCCCTGTTAAGGTCTTCCATGGTTTCACGTTGTACACGTGATCTTCTAGAACCAATATAGATTTCTCTTCCCTCTACCTATGGATAATTAATGATAGCTTGAGACTGTTGTTGTTCAACAATGTCTGTTTCCTCATGTTCATTTGGCATATTTTGTGGCAAAAAAAAAGGAGTCTTCAAAAGCGTATCCTCATTTATTGATCTTGAAATCATATCACTTTTATTACTAAAAAAAGACTCCCACCAAACTGAATCAACAACATCGAAGTACTCATATGTATTTCTAATATATCTTTTAATATCCTCTAGACATTCAGAATAATTTATGTCTCTCTTATGCCTTCGTGCATTATGGAGTTCAAAAAATCACTGTAATAACAATATCTTTGATGAAAATATTGGACACTCTGGAATGAACTTCAAAAATGCTAAACCTGATGATGGCCCCCATTCTGCAATAGTTGAATACTTCTTGCCCCATATAAGTGTTATCCCATCAATTTTTTTGATATAAAATAAATGCTGGAAGCTAATGTCGTTAAGTTGTTCAATGAATTTCTCCTCACCATGCGATCCAAAAATAAACCTTCGCATGTCGATAGTTTCTTCCAACACATGAAAAACAAGCTCTGGAATGTACGATTTCTTAATACATTCAATTAATGATGGCAGGCTCCCAGCACCTTTCCTCCTTAATGTTACTGAAAAACGACTGAACTTTTGATCAATATGATCATGAGTATTCCCAACAAGAAGGAAACCAAACTTTATCTTTTTAAAATTTCCCATTTCAATGAGCATGTTTAGATACCCAAAAAGAACTTGAGTTTTGTTTTCATGACTTGTGTTGTCTAATTGTACATACATAACTTCAGGAAGAATACCAGACCAATGAGTAACCACATCATGGATTATATTTATGCTCAGATTTGCATCATTATGAATATTTGAAGCTGTGAAGAAAACTCCTGGAAACATCTTCGCATTAAATACCATACAACCAAACAAGTGAAACTAAATGAAATTTTCCTCTAATTTTTTTTGGCGTGTAGACAAAATGTGGAAGAAGTGTTTTCTTTTGGTCCATACCATCAATGATCAAACCCAGATATTTATTTGGATTATCATAACACTTATTTCGATGTTTATACAACTTTTGCCTTTCACTTGTTTGCTGATTGCGATGCTCTTGAAGTTATTTGACAACGGAATCTGTACATAAAATAAAAGAAACATATGAATAAATATATTTTCATAGTTGATAACTATCCAATTTTAAAAAACAATGTTTTGAATGCATACCACTTTTTGCCCCTTGACATTTATCTCTTTTTTCTTGAAGAGAAGCACATGTGCTGCAAACCCCCATCCTTGTCTTTCTTAGGAATATGAACATTGTTGAATTCGTTTTTCCATAACCTTGTAAAATAAGAATATGTAATAAAATTACCAACTCCTTCAACAACTTTTGCATAATCTTTGTATAAGCTTAATATTTCTCGTCTCAAGAAATTATTTGGAATATGTATTATGTCTTTATTTGGCATACACTCTCCATGCTTTGAAAATAAGTCTTTCATCCATGTTTTAGTAGTATTTGTTAACGGCCCAATCTCCCGTTTATAACGTACTTTTAATAATATGTGGGATCATTTTTCAGTTTTTCTTAGATTCTTGACAAACGATAATTACCAATTGAATGCAGCATTTTGAAAGCCTTTCTGCAGAGTAATTCATTCCCAATATGATAATCATAACCTGCTAGTGTAGATTGCATGCAACCCACTAAATATTAATTTTGCATGTTTTTATTCATTGACATATATTTTTTCCTTTTCTCCAAAACAAATTTCAAATCCATATGTTTCAAGCAATCCCTTCGACAACATTCACTTGAAATCAAATGAATGACATAACTTATTTTTGTGAGATATTTTTTCCTCACCCTTGTATAATTGGAATGTTTTGGATTAATATGAAAAGGTCTACTCCTACTCCTAGTTACAATATTTGCTTGCAACAACTTCATCACTCCATCATCCTTTGTAGAAGCAGTTTCATCACCATTAGGAGGAATATTATCCCCACTATCATCATTCTCAGCATAGTTAAGAAATTCATCAACATCATTTCCTGAAAAATTTTCATTACCATCCTCACTTGAAGAAAACATTTCATGAGAATCATCTGCACTTTTGTAACCCTGACTCAGATGAAATTATTCACCATCTTGATCCATGCTTTCAAATTCTTCCCTGGGAGGATTTAATTCTTCATCACCATGAGTGTCTTTGAAATGATCACTTAGAGAAAATGCATTATTCATATCTGTAACTCTAAAATTATCATTTGCAAGAAACTCTTCATCCTCCCCTTCCTTAGTGGTGCTCTCATCATTATTGGGATTAGGCCTAAGTGGAAGCTTTGAATCTGTATTCACTAGAATATCTTCATCCCGCCACTCCCCTTCCTCACTGGTGTTCTCATAATCTTTAGGATTAGGAATAAGTGGATGTCTTGAATATATATTTATTGGAAATTCTTCATCCCCCCTTCATCAGTGGTGCTCTTATAATCGTTACAATTAGGATGAAGTGAAAATTTTAACTCCGAAAATTCATCCCCCTCTTCATCAGTGGTGTTGGCATAATCCTTAGGATTAGGACAAAGTGGATATTTTGACGCTGCAAATTCTTCATTCACCTCTTCATTAGTGGTGCTGACATAATTCTTAGGATTAAGACGAAGTGGATATTTTGACTCTGCAAATTCTTCATCCCCCTCTTCATCTGTGGTGCTCGCATAATCTTTAGGATTAGGATGAAGTGGATATTTTGACTCTGGAATTTTTTCATCCCCCTCTTCATCAGTGGTGCTCGCATAATCCTTAGGATTAGGACGGAGTGGATATTTTGACACTGCAAAAATTTTCATTTCCCTCTTCATCAATGGTGCTGGCATAATCCGTAGGATTATGACGAAATGGATATTTTGACTCTAGAATTTTATCATTCCCCTCTTCATCAGTGGTGCTGGCATAATCCTTAGGATTAGGACGAAGTGGATATTTTGACTCTAGAATTTTTTCATCTCCCTCTTCATCAGTGGTGCTGGCATAATCCTTAGGATTAGGACAGAGTAGATATTTTGACGCTGCAAATTATTCATTCCCCTCTTCATCAGTGGTGTTGGCATAATCCTTAGGATTAGGATGAAGTGGATATTATGACTCTGAAAATTCTTCATTTTCCTCTTCATCAATGGTGTTGGCATAATCCTTAGGACTAGTACGAAGTGGATATTTTGACTCTACAAATTCTTCATTCCCCTCTTCATCTGTGGTGCTCACATAATCCTTAGGATTAGGACGAAGTGGATATTCTTCATCTCCCCCTTCATTAGTGGTGCCCTCATAATCCTTACGATTAGAACGAAGTGAAAATTTTGACTCTGGAAATTCTTCATCATGCCCTTCATCACTGTTGCTTTCATAATCCTTAGGATTAAGAGTAAGTGGAATAACTAACTCTCGATTTACAGAAATTTCTTTTTTCTACACCTCATCAATTATTTTTTCATCATCCTTAGGACTATGACCAAGTCAAATTTTTTACTCTCTATTCATGGTGAACGAACTCCTGTTATATTCATTAATCTGAATAGAGTTGTTACATAACGAAGATGTTGATGTTGTAGAAAGAAAAACTTTGCTATCAGAAGAACCCATGGCTTTCAACAAGAATATGTTGAATGATACAAATTCCTCTCCCAATTACAATATATAGCTTAAAGACTGAAAATTTCCTTCCAAATTTCCCCCCAAAAAATTTCTCGAAAAACTTTCTCTCCAAAAATTTTGTTTCAAATATTTCGTACAAAATATTTGTCTAAAATGTATATACAAATATTTTAATAAACTGTTTGTGTTGAAATATTTTACTGATATTTCTATTCAAAATATCCACAAAATATTCCAATCATGCATGCCTTCCAAACTAAAATAATGTTGTTATTTTAATGATTTAACATTGACTACATGTAAATATTAACTATAATAACTACATGCAAATATTAACTATTTTAACTATAATTAACTACATGTAAATATTTTAAATTTTAAATTTTAAACCTACATTATATTCGTCTAAAATAAATTTCAAATTTTCTTAATAAATTGTTGGTCTTGAAATATTTCCCAGGACTTTCTATTCAAAATATCCACAAAAGATTCCTTTCATGCATGCCTTCCAAACTAAAATAATTTTCTTATTTGAATGATTTAAGATTGACTAAATGTAAATATTAACTATAATAACTACATGCAAATATTAACTATTTTAACTATAATATTAACTATAATTAACTACATGTAAATATTTTAAATTTTAAATTTTAATTATATTTGAATGATTTAACATTGAGTACATGTAAATATTAACTAAAATATTAACTATGATAACTACATGCAAATATTAACTATTTTAGCTATAATATTAACTATAATTAACTACATGTAAATATTTTAAATTTTAAATTTTAATCTCACATTCGTTAAACAGTAAACAAATCACACAATATTCGCTATATAATAAGAATCATTGTTTCTATTTATCACATCACATAAGTCTTCTGATTTTTGTTGGAGCAATTTTCTGGAGGTGTTGCATTGGCATTGGTAACTTTATGAAGGCATTGCATTTACATTGGAGGCGTTGTGTTGGCATTGGTACTTTTGTGGAGGTGTTGTGTTTGCATTGGTGACAAGAGTTTTTCGCATTTCAAAGGTTAGTTTTTCTTCTATTCTATCCATTTAAAGATGATTTTGGGGAAAATCTGTTTTTTCTATGGTTTTTGTGTTCAATTTTTTTTTAATGGTTTTTAGGTTCGAAAACCATAATTTTTTAATATTTTTTTAATGAAAAAAAAAATCAATTTTTTAGGGTTTTTAGAACAAAAATTTAGATTTTTTTTTTTCCTTTTTAGGGTTGATAGGTTCATCTCAACAGGAAAACCAAAAAATGACCATGCACATTAAAAAACAGTTATATTTATTCTATTTATATATTTTCCTAAAAGTGCAAATAGAAAAATCGAAAAGAAAATTTTATTTTTATTTTTTATTTTAAAAAACACACACACACATGTATATATATATATATATATATATATAATTAATTTAAAGGAGAATAGATTGTTTTAGTTTATATTAAATCTGTTTATTTTTTTTATTATAAACATATTGGTGGTTTCATTATTTAAATTGTTTTTTTTCGTTTTTTATTTAAATTTTTATTTTTTTATATATATTTTTTTTAATTTTAAATCTTATTTTTAGTTTTAATTTATAATTTGTTTTTGTTTTTGTTTATATTGTAAAACATATATATATATATATATATATATATATATATATATATATATATATTTTAATTGTATAGGATTATATTTTATATTAAACAACGATTGTTTTTTTATTGTAATTGTTATAGTTTAAAAAAAAATAAAAAATTAAAATTAAAATTTTCATATATTTTTTTTGTTTATATTTTAAAATATATATTTTATTTTTTTTAATTGTTTTTTAATTTTTTAAATTTTCCTTGGAATAGTTTTATATTTTATATTAAACAATAATTTTCTTTTTATTATAATCGTTTTAGTTTTAAAAAAAAAAAATTTGTTATACATTTTTGTATTAAAAAAAACATTAATTTCGTCGCCCGTCAAGCAGCCCTCCATGGCATTGCTCGACTGGCCTCCGACCCTCGACGAGCGCGAAAACAATACATTTTTTGTAAATATAAATATATAATTATTTTTTTTTAAATATTTAATATAAAGTTTTTTAAATTTTTTAAAATATATATAATGTTTTATATATAAGTTTTTTTTTTTTAATATATATAATTTTAATATTGATATAATATAAAATTTTAATTTAAAAAGTTATTTTATATTTATAATTATAAACAATATAATAATTTAAAATTTAAAATTTATTTTATATTTAAAATTTTTAAAATGTAATAAATAATGTATATATCAATATTTCAAAATAAAATTTTAAAATGAAATTTTAAATTATAATAAAATATTATAAGTTTTAAATTTAAATTTAAATTTTAAAATATATGTTTTAATTATATCCATTATATTTAAAATTTTAAAAATTAATTTATTAAGTGAATATTTAATAAAACAACATAATTAAAATTAAAACAAAAAATTATCATTAATTTTTTTTAAATTTTCTCTTTAGTTAACATTAGTTAAAAAGTATCGCAATTGTACGCACAGATACATTTAGGAAGAAATGGAGTTCCTCGGCATCTCCTCGCTTGGTACGGCATACCGGTATGCTGCCAAGATTGAGCAGAAATTCAAACAGAAGAAGCGAGACTTTGGATCTGCGAATCAAAAGCAAGGAAAAGGTGCTTCCAAACCGCAGAACAAAGGACAGAGCCAAGGCATGACGGCTAAAGACAACTCGTCAAAGCCACAAGAAAAGAACAACACCGTAAAGCCAAAGAAGGAGACGGGAAAGTGGTGTGAGTTCCATAAGAGCTCCACTCACAACACAAGTGAGTGTCGGGCCAAGCAGTCGCTAGTGGCCGAGATGAGGGCTTCTGAGTCAGATGCATGCTCCGACTCCGAATCAGAACCTGAAAAGGGGAATGAAAAAGGGAAACGGATTATTGATGCGGAGCCCAACGCCACTGTTGCCACTACAAAGGTCCAGAAGGAGGAACCGGAAGATCCAGAGGAGGAGGAACGTCTATTCCACTCCCAGATGTGGGTAAAGGGCTCCCCTGTACAGTTCATTGTCGACAATGGGAGCCAAAAGAACCTCATTTCAGCAGACGCCGTGAAGCGGTTGGGCTTGTCGACCACAGCTCACCCACATCCATACACCATCGGGTGGCTTCACCAAGGACGAGATCTCCGCGTCAGCCAGCAGTGTCGCCTTCCCTATAGCATCAAGCCCTTCACGGATGAGGTATTATGTGATGTTGCTCCTATTGATGTTTCTGATGTATTATTAGGACAACCAAACTTGTGGATAAGGTTGTGGAGGAGTACGGGGACATCTTCACCTCATCCACAGGGGTTCCTCTGCACTGTCAGGTCAAGCACCCGATTGATCTGACCCCAGGTGCGCCGCTACCCAATGGACCGATCTATCGGCGCTCTGTTCTGGAGAATGATGAAATCAAGAGGCAGATTCAGGAGCTGTTGCAGAAAGGTCACATCATACCAAGTTCATCGCCCTGTGGGAGCCCGATCGTGTTGGTACAGAAGAAGGATGGGACGTGGAGACTCTGTATTGACTATCGGGCGCTGAACAAGATCACTGTCCGGAATAGGTACACAATCCCACGGATTGATGACCTTCTGGACCAACTCCAAGGTGCAAAATATTTCAGTAAGATCGACCTGAAGTCTGGGTATCACCAGGTACCAATTGAACCCTCTGATGTGTGGAAGACTGCCTTCAAAGCTAAGGAAGGCCTTTTTGAATGGCTGGTCATGCCTTTCGGGTTAACGAATGCTCCCGCAACCTTCATGAGGATGATGGACGACATCTTGCGGCCATTCACCAACTCATTCGTAGTGGTGTACTTGGATGACATTCTGATCTTCAGCGAGACTTGGGAAGAGCACCTTCATCACATCCGACAAGTCCTCCAAACACTGCGGCAACACAAGTTGTGTGCCAATTTGGAGAAGTGCACGTTTGGCATGACCCGGGTTCAATATCTGGGATACATTATTGATGAAAGGGGGGTGCATGTGGATCCATCCAAGATCCAAGTCATTCGGGATTGGCCAGCCCCGACTACTATAACAGAGCTTCGCAGCTTTCTGGGTCTTGCTAATTTCTACCATAGATTCGTGTTGGGATTCTCTCATATCACTTGGCCCTTGAGTCAAGTCACCAAAGGAGGAGCGAGAGCAAAATTCTTTTGGTCGGAACCTCAACAAAAGGCATTCAAAGAATTGAAAAATCGCCTCTGTTCTGCCCCAGTGCTCACCTTACCAGACTTGCAGCAGCCATTTGAGATCGAGACAGATGCCTCTGACTATGCTATTGGGGCAGTTCTTACTCAACAAGGACATCTAGTGGCATATCACAGTGAGACATTGTCTGAGACAGTTCGCAAGTATCCCACCTATGACAAAGAAATGTATTCCATTGTGCAAGCCTGTCGACAATGGAAGCATTACATTTTGGGGAAGAAAACAATCATCCACACAGACCACCGGCCCCTGCAGTTCATACAGACACAAGGGAAGTTGCAGAATGATCGCCATCAGAAGTGGTCCACATATCTGCAACAGTTTCATTTGAACATCGAGTACAAGAAGGGTAGCACCAATAATGTTGCAGACTGCCTCAGCCGACCACCGATCGTGGCGCTCACCACCGTGCTCAACTCTTGTGGGCACGAGACTTCTGATTGGCCGCTTCTCTATGAGAGTGACCCATAATTCGGCCACACTTACAAGGCACTCTTGGGGGGTACGCAAGTTCCAAATTTTCACCTCCAAGATGCACTTTTATGTCACATGGGACACCTTTGTGTTCCTTCAAGCGAGCGTGCCAAGATGATATGGGAAGCACATTACAGTCGAGTCGCTGGGCATTTCGGGGTCGAGAAAACAGTAGCAATCCTGCAGAAGTATTTCTATTGGCCGAACCTTCGAAAGGATGTCGAGAAGCACATCAGATCCTGCACTACTTGTGCCATTGCCAAACCGACCATCAAGAAGCAAGGCCTATATACTCCACTACCTACCCCTAGTCGACCGTGGGAATCCATCTCCATGGATTACATGTCGGGCCTGCCTTCTACTAAGAATGGAAATGGCTGTGTTTTCGTGGTCGTTGACAGATTCTCGAAGATGGCCATCATGGCGGCCTGTAAGAAGAATATCACAGCAGAAGCCACTGCTAAACTCTTCTTTGAACGAGTGTGGGTGCACTTTGGGATCCCACAGTCTATCATATCATATCGAGATAGCAGGTTCCTCGGCACATTTTGGTCCAGCCTCTGGTCAATGTTGGACACAAAGCTCACCAAGTCCACAGCTTTCCATCCCCAAACAGATGGCCAGACAGAGGTCGTCAACAGAATGATTGTACACATTCTGCGCATGTACAATTAAAAGCATCCACGCACATGGGACGAGAGCCTCCCTTATGTACAACATAGTTATAACCGGGCTCTCCACAGTTCAATTGGCCATAGCCCCTTTCAGGTGGGCTTGGGATTCCGGCCACTATGTCCCATTGACGTAGCCATGCCATTTGCAGCTGCTCAGGCCGATTCAGCGCACGTCCAGTCTGAAGTTGACAAAGCAAGTAGCTTCATCGAGCGCATTCAACACATCCGCCAACGGGTTCATGATATATTGGACAGAGCCAATGCGAAGTACAAGCAGCGCCATGATCAACACCGGGTGCCACACAACTTCCAGGTGGGCGACAAAGTATGGCTGCATTTGCAGAAGGAGCGCCTCACTGGACCTCACTGCAAGCTTCGCCCGCTCTGATACGGGCCGTACACCATCACCAAGGCTGTAGGTAACAATGCCTTCGAGCTTAGTATTCCACCATTCCTTGGTCTGCACCCAGTCTTCAATGTGGATCGCCTTCGTCCTTACTTCCACCTCTACTGGACACCTCGGACATTGCAGAACAACTCACACCAACAGAGTTAAACCCAGACTGCATGGAACAGGCCACCACAGATTGTATCATGGACATGCAAATCAAGAACACTCGTCAACAGCAGATCCAACTGTATCGGGTTGTCAAAGCTGGCCAACTCCTGCACCAAGGAAAGTGGTTCACCGGGGACCAAGTTCAGCAGAAATTTCCTCATCTCATGGAGGAACTTAACGCAATGAGGACCATTGCTTCCTAAGGGGGGAGGAATGATCCAGGTGGATATTGGTGGTCACTCGCCTATTCCACTTGGGGCTCCACCATTGTCTATTTCAGTTTTTCAGTTTCGGCACAGTTTACTATTTTTAGCAGTTTTTCGGGTCCTAAACTTCCGGAGCCGTTTTGAGGCCCTAAATGACGTGTTTTGGGAAAACGGAGAGCAACATGGGTCTATAGACCGATGTTGCTCATTCCAAATTTGTATTCCTCGGATAGATCTTTCTAACGAGGTATGGTACGCGTCAAGCGGAGATCGTATGCCAAAGTTACGCCCCTGGGAAGTTGAAACACCAATTTACCCAAACGGGGCCCATAGTTTTGGCGCTTCATCTCCTAGGGTTAGGGTTTTGGCTGTTTAGGATTTTCCATTGTTTCTAAATGATAAATAGGCCCTCGAGCCTCATTGTAACGCAGTTCAGAGGCCTGTAGCCGCCACATCTCTTCTCAGAGATAGCTACCAGCGCCCTAGCTAGTTTTATTTCCATTCTGTCTGTAAGCAAATTTCGGTTCTTTGATATTAATGAAATGAAGTGTTATTTCCGCTGCATCTCTGTATTTATGGTTATATGTTTGATGATACATTGTTCTGCACAATGTGGATCACTTATAGATCTATGTTCAAATGAAGGAGATTAGGTTTTGGATTTATTCTCAGGTTCAGGTAAGTTTTATTATACAAATTTAAATTTAAATATTTTAATTTTTACTTTTTATGTTTTTAAACTAATTTTCTTATTTATTTCTTTTGTGCTTGATGATTAGGTACAACACTAGCATGTTTCCTACCAAAAGGAAGAAACTGCATTTCCATTGAGAAACACCTAGTGCAATGCAAATTTATTCAACAAAGAATTAACACTCTTCAATTCCTTCCAGATGCGAAGCAAGAAGTTGGTTTGAGGAAAGAGGACTTTAATGAATCGCGTGTGGCAAAAAAAGCAAAGGAACCTCAACCACCATTTTATGGAATGATTGGAAAGGGACACTTTGGAAGATTTGCAGACATGAAAGATCCATTAGAAGATGAAAATGACCAAAATGAAGCAGAAAATGTTGCGGAAGAAGATATCAATGATGTTCTAGATGATGTTGAACATGGATTAGGTGATATTGTTGATGATCTTTAAGTTAGGCTTGCAAATAAAGATCAGTTTTGAGATCTATTAATCAATTTTACTTGTAATGTTTAGACTTTGATATTCTATGAGAAGAATCCTTATTTTTTGCAAAAAAATGTGATTATTATTATTTTTTGACATAAAATTCAATAAAAATTCTATTTTCTTAAGTTTTTTTGTTAATATTTTCCCCAAAATTATTTTATTTAACATGTTTTTTTTAAACAAAAAGTCTCTAAAAGTGTATTTTTTGCATTCTATTTATATTGAATTTTTTTTTTTTTTTGTCATATGGTTCAAAATATTGGTTTTTTAGCGACAATTATTTGATGCACATTGAAATATTAATTAACAATACATACACATGTAGAAAATATAAACTTTATAATATTGACTCTTTTTTCATTTTTTTTATCTATGTGAAAAAGTGAAAATATCATTACAAATTTTTATTTTAAAAAAAATTAATTTTTTCTTTTTAAAACACAAGTACATAAATGCACTTAAAAATAAACATCTCAGGGAAGAAGAAGACATTAGAAAATGTATAGTGTCAAAATCAATCCTCTAAAAAAAAGTTGGTGATGATACACCACCACTATTCAAAATCGACATAAAAAGCATTACATAAAAATAAATAAATAAAAAATTAAAGTGCCAAAAACATGCTCCAAAAAAAAAAATGATTCTGCATCACCACTTTTCAAAATTGGGTGTTTTTCTTGCTACCTCAAAACGTAGGTACCAATTCAGTTACCTATTTCATCGGTAACTATGTTTATCTTTAGAAGAGCAGCAGAAATGGGTCACAAAGATGTCGGGTTATGACTTTGAAATCATCCACAAAAAAAGAGAAGCTAAATGTTGTTGCAGATGCACCCTCAAGAAAGGATGAAGAGGTGGAAGCATTGCTTTGTGCCATTTCTAATATCCAACCAGATTGGATAGCCGAAGTAAGGGATGAATGGAAGAAGGACGAAGAAGTGTGGACACTCATTCAAAAGTTGTAGCAAGATCCTAGTACATCTGATACATTTAGTTGGAAAAATGATTCCTTATGGTACAAAGATCGCTTATATCTTTGTAAAAATTCCCAACTAAAACAAAATATTCTTCTGGAATTGCACACTTCTCCTTTAGGAGGACACTCAGGATTTTTAAAAACTTACCACAGGGTGAAGAAAGAATATTTTTGGGATGGCCTTAAATCTGATATTCAAAAGTTTGTGGCGGAATGTTTGGTTTTCCAGCAGAATAAAGTGGAAACAATTAAGACCCCGGGACTTCTACAACCTTTATCCATTCCAAGTCAACGTTGGGAGGAGATTTCAATGGATTTTATCACACGTTTACCTAAGTCCGAAGGAAAGAGTGTCATCATGGTGGTAGTTGATAGACTTACCAAGTATGCACACTTTTGTGCATTATCTCATCCATTTAAAGCAAGTACAGTTGCTACTACATTTATGGACACAATTCAAAAGCTAAATGGAAACCCAAGGGTTATTGTGAGCGACAGAGATCCCATTTTTACTGGAAATTTTTGGACAGAGTTATTTTCTTGTTTGGGTACTCAATTAGCTCATAGCTCATCTTATCATCCTCCATCTGATGGTCAAACTGAGATAGTAAATAAATGTTTGGAAGGATATCTTCGTTGTTTTGTATCTGATAAACAAACACAATGGGTCAAGTGGTTACCTCTTGCTGAATGGTGGTATAACACTTCCTTCCATACTGCAGCAAAAATGACCCCATTTATGGCCCTTTATGGATATCATCCACCATCCATCACATCATCTTTAAGGGAAAATTCGAAGGTTCAAGCAGTGGAAGATCACATCGAGCATCAGCAAGAAGTTCTCCAACTCTTAAAGGATAACCTGAATTTGGTACAAAATCAAATGAAACAACAGGCAGATCAACATCGCAGCGAGAGAAGTTTTGATGTAGGAGATTGGGTATTTTTACGGCTACAACCATATAAACAAATGTCCCTCAAGCAAGCTAAGAAGGATAATGAATTATCGCCAAAGTACTATGGTCCTTACAAGGTGTTGCAAAAGATTGGTACTATGGCATACAAATTGGAGCTTCCTGCTTCTTCGTGAGTGCATCGAGTTTTCCATGTTTCATGCTTAAAGAAGGTTATAGGTGAAAATCTTCCAGTTCAAACAATATTTCCAGAACTTGATGAGGAAGGAAAAATCACATTGGAACCTAAAGCGGTCACGGAAACAAGAACTCGACGGCCCCTAGAAATCGATGGTACAGGTATCATCGAGTGGGAAGAACTTACTTGTGATATTCTACATGAGATGAGGGTGCCTCAGACATCCAAAGCTACTCAAGCGTTGAAGACAACACTTTTTTGAAGGAGAGGGGCATGTTAGGTACTTATATTACTAGTATAGTCCCTGATTGTTGTTAGTGTAACCCCCTTATTGTTATTGTTGTACCCCTGTAACCTCAATATTGTTATTATTGTGCCCTTAAATTATTATTGTTAGGTCGGTTAGGATTATATTGTGACCCCATGGACTCCTATATATAGAAGGAAGTTTTGTCACTTGTATCATCCAAGAATTTTTCATTTATGTAATGTATTGGAGGTTTCCCCCTCGAAGTGGTTGATTTCTAAGGCGTTGATCTCTCTTTTCTTCCATTTTTGGAGCTAGTTTCATAACACCAAGCTATTCATCATTTCTCGAAATACTTCCACAGTCCAAAAATGAGGAGGAATCACCGAGAGCCTTACCCACATGGGTATTTCATCCACCCTTTCTCTGTTTGCATCGAATAACATAGTCCATCTCTTAAAAATTATTAGGGCAATGCCAAACCCCCACTATCTCTCTAGGACCCATTCCAAAGTAGATGGGTTCTTTAAATTTACCATAAACCACCCTTTATACAGGGTAATGACCTCCATGTCTCTGCCCAGTGCCTCAATCCAACTCATCTCTATCTAATCCAAAATGTATTGCAAAGAGAAAACATTTCCCCTTGCTTTGCCCACCAGAATCGACGCAGAAGCCGCCATCACACTGTCAAAATGTAGATAAAACCCAAACACCAAATTTGGGCATTTTGTACATTCCTTTATGACTTTACCCTTTTTTCTCTTAACTCCCGCCTATCCGCCGTATTTCACTGAAACCCTTAAAGATTTTTACTGTCCGCCAGAGACCTCCCCCTATTTTATATTATCAGAAAGTTTCTTTTTTCCTTCCCCATAGCACCTTCAGCCCCTACCGGCCTCAGGATTGGAGCCAAAGCCCCTGTTGTTGGGACCACACTTCCCACTGCTCAAATTCCCGGACCTCCATCTACGAAATTTTCCCCTTCCCTTTCTCTGAAAACCCTTGGCTGGCCTGAGATACCACCACTCAACCCCCCATAAGTGAAGCTTCTAAACCTTGTTTGAGTTCCCCCAACATATGCCTTTTAACCCAGGGGTGAATTTATTGTTTAAACCCTCTTGAAGAAAAGAGGCATCTTCCGCACATGAGACTTGGTTCTCGATGCCTTCATACCATGTCGTCCCCCCATCCTTATCTACATATTCATTCAAAGTCCCGACACCTATTCCTGCATTAAACCCCATCTTCCCTTCACCTCCAGCCCCAAAAACTATGTCATCCAGACCACTGGAATGAAATAGTAGAAGGGAGACAATGGGTTTTGAGAAGCCTTTCCTTTCCACCGAAGTTAAAAATGGGCTATCTCTTTCTACCCCCATCCCTATCGAAATCAGAGAAAAACTTGACCAAGGTCTGTTAGTGACCCATAGGGATAGGGTTTTGATGTCAACACCCTTTAGAGAAACAAACTCCAACACAAGACTCCACCTCAACTTCTCCTCCCCAACCCTCTCAATATGTGACCGTGGCGAAAGGGATACCTTAGCTAGGTTTTGTTTAGTAGGTTCTAACCTCCAAACTGACAGTATGTCCTTTGCCACCAGTTCCACGTCAACATAATCTTTCTCCTTCCCCATGGAGTAGACCACCGAGATCGGATAAAACCCCCAACACCTGGTAAAAAACTTAAGAAAAGTGATAAGGTAAACCTGTAACTACTTCCCATAAAACAACCTTTGAAATTCCTCTGTTTCAGGGTTACAACAAATACGACAAGCTCCTAAACCTCCCACAACCTAACTGCCTCCGACAATAACTACAGAAAAATTCGTAAAAAATGAACTGTAATAACACGGTGATTGAGGATAAACGTAAAAAACTTACCAGCACCCGAAGCGAGGAACATGTGCTACCTAACCCAAAAATGACAACGAAAAGCCAGGAAGCACTTCCTGTTGATAAAGTAGAGAGCAAAGGTACACAGAGAATAACAACACCAGCCCCCCTCCGGAGGCAAGTTCACAGACACCATCTGCGATGAAACGAAAAAACAAATAGGAAGAAACAAACCACCCAGAGTTCCCGTGCACAGTGATTCCGAACCCCAAGGTGGTAAGCGGGTAAATGCCAAGTGGATGGTTAACGCCCCAACTCGACCGCCGGCCCGCCCTCTGAGCCCGGACACACATTTGATC
>JAXQQM020080299.1:0-17472 GCA_034641835.2 Pinus albicaulis | reverse complement strand
ACATGATTGGAGGAGAGACACATTGGTTCGATGTGTCCTTGGGGGAAGAAATTTCCCACACTTTTTGCACTACATGTTTCAAGGGGAGCATGGAAGATGATATGGCCACTATAGTAGATCACTTATTTCTTTATGAGGTGGGCCATATGATTGTTTCAGACACTTGGGATGTACCTCTCATGAGCATTTGGGAGGAACTTTTATATGAATTACCAAGATGGGAGGTGGTTCATTTCATTTGGATGATAGAATGGAGATGGGAGTCTTTCATTTGTAATGAAGTCCCCCATGATTCTCATCACTTCTATCTTGAGGAGGCCATTGATCAGAAAGAAGGTTTCTATATAAACCTTCCATCATTTCATGATGAGGGTCACTTGTTTTATCCACCAAAGGCCAAATTACACACTTGGGAGGAACCATTGGGAGACAGAATTGTTGTAGAATATTCAAAGCAATGGTGGAGACTATTGGATGTGGAGGCCCCAAGAGGAGGAGGAGAGATTTTACAGCACCCTTGTAGTTGCTTGAGGACAAGCAACCTTTGGGAGGAGAAGACTATAATATTCCTAAATTATCATGCAACTAATATGAATATTAATTTTTCTTTTAATATATAGTTATATGAATAAATGGGCAAGGAGGCTCATAAGTTGTTTAAGTAGGCATAAAATCCATCATAATGTGAAAAGGGATCATGTTAATAACTAGATCAAACATCCTCATGAATGAATAGGGTTGAAAATGTGTGGACAAATTCAAGTTTGACCAAGTCAACAACATTAATATGTGAGGAGTGGATCCTAAATAAAGAGAACTCAATGTGAATGAAGATCAATCTAGCTAGTCAAAATGAATACACCTTAAGTGTGAAAAGAGACAATGCATGAATATCCATTCAAGGTTGACTAAATCAAACAACTGTATAAAAAGATGATTAAGACTAATAGATATAGTGTAATTTTGGTGGAGGAGCCTTTGCATGGAAGCAACCTCATAATTGGGTGGGACCCTTGGTGAGGAAGCTCATCAGGTATATAATGAAGGGAAGGGCAACCATATGTGGATGATTGAAGATTATATTTTGTATGTGGTCTATTTAGACTTATCTACATCATTTGGCTATTTAGCTAAGTTTGCTGCATTGTTTAGTGCAAGGGTTTTCTCAGGCGGGATATCCCCACTCTTGCTTGGAGATCTTGTTTAATAAATCTAAGGAGAGAATTTTGTGCTATATTTTCCACTACCTAGTGTTAGGCCAAGAATTCATCTTCAGAAACAGCATATTACCTTGCAGAAACTGTGTTATTTCTTAAGGTATTGCAGTGGAGGGGTTTAATCCCTTGTATTTTGAGCTCGTTTCCGTGAAGGAGGTTCATTCTTCTTCCTGGAAAGCTAGTAGGAGAAACTACAACCATTTATTTACATGATCAGCCATTATTATGCAGAGCTTCAACCATACAGCGTGTTTCAGCCATAGATCTGTAGCATGCGCTTCTTGTATTTCATATTTATCAAGAAACCCTTGCTGGGTCCTCTTGGATTTCTGTAAAAGAGGCTAGATCTCTATTTTTGGGCCTCATTAATTAATATAAAGCACATATATTTTTTCTCTCATATTTATGAGTACAAACCCTTAATAAACTGCGCTATCACTTTCTGCAGTATTTCTGTGTTGCAGTAGTCTTGGGGTTTGTTGTGTTTTTGCGTTGTTTTGGCCATAGGAGGCCTGTTTAACTTGGAAAAAGTGATTTTTTTCTGATTTACTCTTGGATTTGGTTGTAATAATGTCAGATATAATGGATCCATGGGCTGCATCTTTCTGTTCATACTTATATTTCTGAAAAATGCATTTTTCATGCATGTATGGCTGATTTTCCAATTTTTGGATATTACAGTGGTATCAGGGCATCATCTTGGCACAACCTGTGCTTTCTAGGAATCCAATATTTATTTTCAAGAAAATAAAAGATAGAAGAAGAAGATTGATTACACAGAAGACAAAGAAGACAAGGGTAACACCCCTTTATCTGGAAGAATGAAAGGAGAGGAGTTCTAAAATACTCTTTTCCAAGCTATGTATGAGATGAAAAGAGAAATCAGGGGAATGAGGAGGGAAAGACACGGAGATCCCTCAAGAAGATATTCACATGAAGAAAAACCCAGTTCTTCATATCATGTGTGCAAGCACTCAACTAAATAATCATGTCTACAACATTACACTATGCCCAGATTTACTGCAAGAGAAATGAAGAAAGAAGATGCACCAAAGGAGGAGACTTTGAGTGATTATCTTCAGGAGTATGAATCTCAATCTTGGAGATTCAAGGAGCACTTTAGATTCCAAGACTTCTTCCAGCTCAAGGAGGAAAGTAGATCCAGCAAGTACAATATAAGGAGAAGAGGTATATTCCTTCTGCCAAACTTTAATGGATCCTCCACATGCACAACCAAGAATTGGATAGATTAGCTAAACTCATATTTGGATCTACATCAAGTTTCAGAAAATGAATCCATTAAAGTAGCAGCACTGCATCTCAAAGGTAAAGCTTATGCTTGGTGGTTATTTGAATCCTTTTAATTAAAGAATGCAAATATATCTACTTATGCAAGATTCACTAAGAGATTAGTGAAGAGATTTGATGTAAAACAAGTTGAAACATCTCTGGTTGAGCTAGTAAAGCATGAGCATGCAAAACCCTTGCATGAGTTGGAAAGATTTGTTATGCCAACTCCACTTTAGATTTCTATCAAGGGGGATAAAAACTTGTGTCATAATTTTCCAAAGGCAAGATCCCCTTTGCATGAAGAGGTTTCTTCTCAAAAGGAAGACATGGAGATCCTCTTTCAAGGGAAGACCAAGATCTAGCGTCTCTCATTGTCAATGAGGTATTTTGAAAAGTTGATGAGGAGAAAGAGCATGAAGGCAGTAACAATGTTGTCACTTCAGAAGAAGGACCATCACCACATATGGATGGGCATGAAGTTATTGCTTCAAGAGGAGAATATTTTGCATCTTTGCAAAGGGTTCCCAAGGAGCATCATGTGACAGTATTATTGGGTAGTAACACCTTGATCCACATATGAGAGAGGATGGATCAACATCCAATGATGAGGAGCATGCACCCCTTTTTATTTCAAGGGGTTTATATTCAGAAGAAGGAGACTGATTTATGTAGAAAAGAGAGGTACAAATCAGTCCACTCATTCATATAGTCTACTTCAGATTTTGATGTTTCTTTGCATGGAGGCATTCCACTAGGGAGACCACCTGATTGGAAGAAGAATAAAGTGTTCTCTCAACTATGTGGAGCAGTGATATATTTGTCTCAGGAGGGAGTCTTGGAAAAAGCTAGCACAATGCAGAGAATCTTGGATGGGATCAAAGGAGAGGTAAGCAATTTTCTGAAATGGAAATTGCTATCTCCCACTCAGCTATTTGCGCTGGAAAGAGAGGATTTAGAAGTATATGATGACATGAATATGATATCAAATGGCCACTCCATATCTTTAGGGAATCCAATGATATTCTCACACACAAATAATATTTCTCAACATGACAAGAGGATATCAACACTCTTGCATGCATGGGCCAAATTAAGGAAGTTTTGGAAGGCAAAAAATTTTCAAGGAGAGGTTGACTTCCATCTGATTCAATCTTGTCTTGAGCAAGATCAGCTGCAAGAAAGGCAACAAAATAAAGTTGATAGTGCTCCAACATCTGACTTTGGCATCAAACATGTCAAAGAGGAGATTTTTGTTATGACAGGGGCTGCATTTCATATTTCTACAGCACTGTCATTGTTGGGGAGCCTAGATCCATATTGGGAGTCCCATCTCTTGATGGAATATTCCAAGAACCTCTTAACATGTAAGGTTCTTGATGGGAAAGTGATGGATAGGAGGTATCAAGTAGTTTAGAGAGTCATTTATTCTCATGATCAAATCTATTTGACTAGAGAATCCAAGCTTAAGGCTGAACTACGTAATGCAGCCTATGAGATCTTGCTTTCTAAACCCACTGGTTTCATTAGAACATACCGTACTACCTTAGATGGATTCATGTGGGTAAAATTCAAAGAGGAGATGCACTCTCATATGAGGAAGTGCATAGATCATTTTCTGGTTGAGGAGGAACATATCTCTTGGGAAGAGTTATCATTACCACCTCCTTATTCATTGGGTGTGAGAGGGAGCTCATCCATGAGCTACCTCATTGATTTGAATCAAGTGTATATCAAGACTTGTATTTCTGAACATCATGATGTATCTACTATATGCTTGTATTTTCTTAACACTCATGTACAGGGCCTTGCTCCAAGAGAGGGCACCTTTTCTTATGGACTTCATGGGCTACTTGGGGCCATGAGGAATGGAGATGTTGACCATTCCCTAAGAGATTTTGGGGAGATGTTCTATTCTTCATGGTGTGCTTCATTAGCACCAACTATCATACACCTTCTCCAAGCATACAATAAGGATGGGACAACAAAAAAGTGGTGGGAGAAACACTTGTTATATCATATTCTATGGCAATTAGGAATAAAACTGCACTGGTTGCACATGAAGGACCATTGTCCTTCTCCTTTACTACATATGGTAGCTAGCATGACTTTAATTATGATTCCATATGCTGAAGATGTTCTTATCTTTGTTGGGAACATGATTGGAGGAGAGACACATTGGTAGGATATGTCCTTGGGGGAAGAAATTTCCCACACTTTTTGCACTGCATGTTTCAAGGGGAGCATGGGAGATGATATGACCACTATAGTAGATCACTTGTTTCTTTATGAGGTCAACCATATGATTGTTTGGAACACTTGGGACATACCTCTCATGAGCATTTGGGAGGAGATTTTCTATGAATTACTGAGCTAGGAGGTGATTCATTTCATTTGGATGATAGCATAGAGATGGGAGTCCTTCATTGGTCATGAAATTCCCCATGATTGTCATCACTTCTATCTTGAGGAGGCCATTGATCAGAAATAAGGTTTCCACATAGACCTTCCATTCTTTCATGATGAGAGCCATTTTTTTTATCCACCAAAGGCCAACTTACACACTTGGGAGGAACCATTGGGAGGCAGAATTGTTGCAGAATGTCCAAAGCAATGATGGAGACTATTGGATGTGGAGGCCCTAAGAGGAGGAGGGGAGATTTTGTAGCACCCTTGCAGTTGCTTGAGGACAAGAAACATTTGGGAGGGGAAGACTGTAATATTCCTAAATTAGCATGCAGATAATAGGAATATTAATTTTTCTCTTAATATCTAGTTAGATGAATAAATGGGTAAGGAGTCCCATAAGTTGCTTAAGTAGGCATAAAATCCCTCATAATGTGAAAATGGATCATGTTAATAACTATATCAAACATCCTCATGCCTGAAAAGTGTCTAAAATGTGTGGACAAAGTCAAGTTTGACCAAGTAAACAACATTATTATATGAGGAGTGGATCTTAAATAAAGACAGCTCAATGTGAATGAAGATCAATCTAGCTAGTCAAAATAAAGACACCTTGGGTGTGAATGGAGACAATGCATGGATACTAAGTCATGGTTGACTAAATCAAACAGTGTTGTAAATAGATGAGTGGGATTAATGGAGACAACATACTTTTGGTGGAGGAGCCTTTGCATGGAAGCAACTTCATAATTGGGTGGGACCCTTGGTGAGGAAGCTCATCAACTATATAATGGAGGGAATGGAAGCCATATGGTGCATGATGTAAGATTATATTTTGTATGTGATCTGTTTAGACTTCTTGCATTCTTTGGTTGTTTAGCTAAGTTTGCTGCATTTTTTAGTGTAAGGGCTTTCTCATGCGTGAATTCCCCACTTCTTCTTGGAGAACTTGTTTAAGGGATATAAGAAGAGCATCTTGTGCTCCATTTTCTACTATCTGGTGTTAGGCCAAGAATTCACCTTCAGAAAAAGCACAATCTCTTTCAGAAACTGTGTTATTTCTTAAGGTATTGCAGTGGAGGGGTTTAATCCCTTGTTTTATGAGCTAGTTTCCCACGAGGAGGATCAACCTTCTTTCCCCAAAGCTAGTAGGAGGAGCTACAACCATTTATTTGCATGATAAGCCATTATTATGTAGAGCTTCATCCATACAATGTGATTCAACCATATATCTGTAGCATCTTCTTCTTGTATTTCATGTTTATAAAGAAACCTTTGCCGGGTCATCTTGGATTTATGTAAAAGAGGCTAGATCTTTGTTTTTGGGCCTCATTGATTAATATAAAGAATATCTATTTTGTCTCTCATATTTCTAAGTAAAAACCCTTAATAAACTATGCTGTCACTTTCTGAAGTAATTTTTGTGTTGTAGTAGTCTTGGGGTTTCAGTGTTTTTGGGTTGTTTTGAGCATGGGAGGCCTGTTTAACTAGGCTATAATGATTTGTTTCTGATTTCCTTTCATATTTGGTTGTTATAATGTCATATCTAATGGATCCATGGGCTGAATTCATCTATTAATGCATGAATTTCTGAAGAATGTGTGTTATGTGCATGTATTGTTGATTTTCCCTTTTGGGAATATTACATTAATACTGTGTAAACGGCGCTTTGGTGTACCTATTCGATTTAGATACTACCCAATTCATGTATCTTTGGGTATTTTTGGCCTTATCTCTTCGGTGATTGCATTGAAGAAGTCAAACATTGTTCCAACTACAGACTTTTCGCCCCAAAGGAACGAGCTCCTCCTGCTCCTCTCCATCATGTCATCTCTACTAGACCATTCTCCAAGTGGGCCATTGAATTTATGGAGTGTTGAAATCCATCTACTAGTAACCACAAGTATATCATTGTGGTGTTTGACTATTTCACCAAATGGGTTGAGGTGATGCTAACATTAAATAACACAATAGCTACTGCAACCCTTGTTTTCTTTAACCATGTTATCGATCGATTCGAGGTTCTGAAACAATTGGTCTCTGACCATGGCTGACATTTAGAAGATGTGATTTGGCCTGAACTATCCTCTCTATTGGGATTTGAGCACCAATAATCATCGTCCTATTACCCCCAAGGTAATGGTCAAGTTGAAGCGGTCAATAAAATCCTTAAAAATATGCTTCAACGAACAATGAACACACATAAAACCAACTAGCACATTATTCTCTTCCCTGATTTGTGGGCCCATAGAACTTATGTTAAAACTTCCACTGGGTTTACTCCTTTCCACCTTGTTTTTTGCGAGGAGGCAGTCTTACCGACTGAGTGTGAAATCCCCTCCCTTCACTTAGCCGTGAAACTTCTTCCTGACACCCAACCTTTAGAATAAAGACTTATCATGCTTGATCATGGTTTCGAAGACCGTCGTGTTGCATTGCAAACCATCGAAGTGGCCAAGAGGCCCACCAAAGCTCAATATGATAGAAAATTCCGCCCTCGTACCTTTTTCATGAAGGCGATCTTGTTCAAGTGTATGAGCAGGCTCATGATTTCCTCGGTCATGGGAAGTTCAACTCATTATGGCTAGGACCTTACATCATTATTAAGGACTTGGGTAAGGGGGCATACCTTCTAGAGGATTTCGAAGGACAACTCCTTCCTAACCCTAGCAATGCACTCTACCTTAAGAAAATTTACCCATAACATCTCTCATCGAGATGCGTGTTTTATTTCTGTCATGCATTTAGGTAGCTTGCATTGTTCATCATCAAATTTTTTGTCTTGTGGCACCTTTCATATGGATCCATCATCATTGCCTGTTCGTATGTTGACGATGCAGTCGCTCTTCAGGAATCTAGCCTCGGAAGCCTAGGCCATTTTTACCCCCATGCATTTATTAGTCCTCTCCAACAGTGTATGCATTAGATCTGCCACCAATTATTAGGCTGAATATGATGCAGTGATAGGTTTATTAGTCGATTCCCTTGACCATGAAATCCTTCATCTTCATGTTTGTTTATATTCCCTGTTGCTTGTCATGCAATTGAACGACATATATTGTGTGAATAACCATGTCCTTTTTAGAAGATATTTATGGGTGAAGTTCTTAGTGCGTGAATTTGAAACCTTTACATTCATTCATGTACCTAGAGCCCAGAATCACTATGTAGATAGCATTTCAAATAATATTCTATATTGTCACTTATCGCATGCATTTAACACAAGACAATAATCATAAACAAATGGTGAACCATATACCTGTCATATATAAAAAAATATGCATATCCATAATATGTGTCCACAAAATCATAAATGTTTTGGAGTCCTCTACTCTAATACATCTGACATGCTAATAGCATGTTGCAAAAATAAAATCTAGGGTACCACATGCCCCTACATCTAATCACTATCTAGAGGGTCTTGAGCCAATCGCTCGACTCCTGCAGCCCACAGATCTCTTATGCTTTGCGTCCATTGCCATGTCTTTTATGACACCTCACCACTACGAGGGTGGCAGAACACATGCCTCGATGTGATCATCAAGATCATACATGCCTACGATACCCTAGTCTTCAAAAAATCACATCTACGAGACAACCTCCAACGAGCCTCCCAGTCGGGCCTACGGTCCCCTCTGCTCCACTAGACTCTATAGCTCAAGATCAGCCATTTTTAGTCATATACTACAATAGGTTTTTTCACGGAAGTGTATATCTACGTACCAAAAGTAACAAATTAGTGCCACATACATAATTATAAAACTTTAAATTCACCATAAATTATAGCAACTTAATCACCATTGGTCCCCATGTTGACCTGGCGAAAGTGGCAAGTTTTGTGCATGGTAGAAGTGTGGGGGATTTTCTCGAAGAAGAACAAGCACAACACTATACCAAAAGAAAAATTCATGGTTTACCTGTCGCTTACATAGCGACAATTGTCGTTTTAATAACACCAACATCATCTAGGCCCACCCATAGTAAGTCCCACTCAGTACAGTCTCAACTAACATCATCTTCCCCCTAGTGATGTGGTGGAATTCTTGGTTTCCCAGGATCCACAGTACTTCTGTGACGATAGCCTAAGTCTCTAGCTTCTCTAGATCACCGATCGGTATAGTCATGCCCTTGAAATGAACATCTGGTCAGTAGTGGTGTTTTACAAACTCTGATATGCTCTGCCCCCACGGTAATACTGGCTGGATTTTCCCACCACCCCTAGTGGCAGGAGACTGGTCAGGAAATAGATGTCCTGTATATTCAAATAGACCCATTGCCCCTGCACTACAAACACCTCCAGGTCTGGGTCGCAATAGCTGACTATCTTGGATATCAAGGGCTCCCCTTCCCTCATTAATGGGTTCTTAACCAACTTGAGAACCCCATACCTCACTAGTGCGCCTTGGACCACCTGATCCACCTAGATCTTGGTATGTAGTGCATCCAAATCCCTCTCCCTCTAGTTAATATTTAACTTTGCCATACCTACACAAAACCAACATGTTTTTCAGCATAGAGAAAGGAAAAACTGCATCATAAAACATCAATTCCCAGTCCCCTACCAAAAATAGGACAAAACCTAACTTTTTGGTAGCTCTCTTTTTCGCAGCCCTATACTTGCGATCTCAAAGTTTTTCTCTCTAAAAACTGCAACCTGGGTCACAGTACATGACCCAGGAAGTGCGAGTCGGTTGTTAGTGTCAGTTTTTACATCCTGTCACCAGTCATCAAATGGACTCTTATCATGTCCTGTTAGGGTCTCATAGTCAATTTTTTTTCATTTTATTAGGTCTTTAAGAAAAAATTTGGTCACTGGGTATTAGGTCTAGGACTATTTCCACTCCTTCCAAAATTTTTAATTTGCTGTTCCATGTCATCACTCAGCTGAGTGTGGCATCATTCAGAGATTTTTGTCATCATTTCAGTCACCATCACCATGATTTCATTCATTTCAGTGTCTCCATTAGGTCATTAGGGTTTCAAGATCACCAAAAATGTCATTTCATGCATAAAATCCGGCAATTGGATGAGTGGTAACAAGCAAGTTTGTTCAATAAATTTTGATTTAAAAATGTAATTTTATGTTTCTATATGTAATAAGCACTTCATGTTACTAATGTTGCACTTCAATGTTCCAAAGAAGATACAAAAATTTTAGGTTACAAATGTCCAAGGTTAGAAAGTTAAAAAAATAATGGAAGTCGTGCTTGAGGAGACATGTAGGGCCCATCATCACTTAAAGAGAATCATTCCATGTCTATAAAAGAAAAAGAAAAACACAAATACATTTCATTTTCATCCCTATTACCTCTTATCATCGAGATCATTCCTCATTTGGCAAGAAAGCACTGGAATTTTAGTTGAAAGTGGAAAAAATTTCTTGGTGCTGCGCATAGAAGAACTACACTGCGCATCTAGAGGAGGCAATGCACGTAGGAGAGCTGTACTGTGCATCAATGATGCGCATAAGAGAACTGCACTACGCAGCACATGGGGCAGAGTTTCCCAAACCTATCTAAAAATCACCAAAATTAAATTTTCAATCTTCCAATCCATATTTTTCACCCTCCAAACATCATAACAAGTAATTATATTCATTTTCATACCCTCTCTTCCTTTGCAAACCAAGAAAAAATCATAAGCTTAGTCCCCTAGGTTTTTGTATGAATTGCATGCTTTTTGTTTAAAAATGATGAAATGATTCTTTAAAACCCTAGTATCAGTGTCCCTACATCTCTTTTTGTAAGTTATTCATCATTTCCATCCATCACAAACCCATTTCCCTTCGTTTTGCATCATCTCCCTATAAACCCTATCCCTATTCGACCAAATTGGGCAATTTCCCTAGCTAGGACTGTGTTTGAATTTCCTAGGTCATTTTCCTCACCCATTTCCCTTCATTTCACTCCCTAAATATTCCTAAGATCCCCGCCCATCTCCCTAAATTTTCCTACTCCCATCTCCCTTCCCTAACTCCCTCATTTCATCCCTTTACTCACTTTTCCCTGTTTTTTCCCCCCTTTTCATCTAGGGTTTCAATCATGGAAGGAGATTATTCACCATCAGAGAAGAGAAAACATCACAAAGTGGGGAAGATACTGAGGTATGTGCCCTCAAATTGTAGTGAAATCACTTCCTCACCCTATATCAGAATTTTTTTTGAAGATGTAAATTTCCTAAGGTTTTGTCAAAGAGGGGAGAAGGTAGGTTGCCATGAGCAACTTATAAATTTGTTTGCCACCAATTTGAAGGGAGAAAAGACCACCATTGTAGGGTTTTATTTCAAATTTTCATTTGATGCCATCTCTCTTGCTACAAGGATACCAAGTCATGGTGAATATTTGTTCAAAGGAATGAACCTAGACCTTGAGAAGTACAAACCCTACCTAAAATCACAGTACAAGGAGGCTCATTCACATATTATTCCATTCAGATAGTTGTTGGAGAGGTATGAACCATTGATGAAGGTTGTGATTAATTTTTTCACTTGTGAGGGCGGGTTTTCCAGATTGTACCAATATCACATTAGACTGCTCATGTACTTCACAACAGTGAAGTCCCTTAATGTATGCAATTTCTTGTATATGAGTATGAGAAAGATGGTTGAAAAGGTGCAAGTCAAAAACATTGAACATTACCCTAGCCTCTTTCACCATAGCTTGGTGAAGTTCATATTTCTCTATCAGTTGGCAGAGAATAACATGACATGGGATACCTTCATTGAGGTAGCCTTGCAGATGCACACAACTACTACACGGACTCGGCAACAAAACATATCACCTGCCATGTCAGCACAACCTATGGAGGTGGGATCATCAAGAAAAAAAGATGATGTTTCAAAGAGGCCTAGGCTTGAGGTTACTTACACTTATCAGATAGGTATGAGGCTTGTTTTTTCTCCTGGTATTTAGGAAGGGGCCAAGCCTACTTCACCAAAACAAGGATAACCATCAGTGCAACATGACACATCCATGCATAAGGAAGAGAATGAATTTGACCTAGTTGACCTGGAGGACCATGATGAGTAGGAAAACTTGGAGAGGGTAATCAAATACAAGGATGCTCAGATCAAAGAGCCCCAAGACAATTTGGAAAGGTCCAAATTCATCATTTCATTCCTTGAGCAAGACAACGGTCAACTCAAAACAAGGCAATTTATTATGGAGGTAGAGAAATTTAAAGCTAAGAGGAAAGAATTGAAAGGAAAAGAGGTGGCTAAGTATGATGGACATGGTGAGCATGAAAAACAGGTGAAGAGGAAGAGGCCAAGAACCATGGGTCTCAAAAAGGAATTGAAGAAATAAAGAGAACAAGACCCTACAAATGAAGAACTCAGTTTTGAAGAGAGGATTGCAAATGAGATCAATGAGGACAAGGAGTTTTGGCTTGAGAAGGTCAATATACACTTGGAGAATCTCCTTGACAAGGCTGATAGAGAGAATCAGATGTTGAGGCACATGGCTGACCATTACCACACAAGAAAAAAAATTTGCAATGTCAAGGTCAAGCAATTGCAAGATAAGCTCAAGGAAACCCTAATGAGGCAAAATGAGAAGGGCAAGTTAGATATTCTTGTTGATGCCTCTATGATAGGATAACATACCTCATTTTCGAATTCTAGACTAATTTTGGAAAGATTTGGAGCAATTTTTGTTTTTTGGTGAAATTTGGTGCAACTTAAGAAAATTCAGAAATTTCACTAGGTCCAAAAGCATAACCCCTTGGCGTTGCACTTTTTCCTCAGGACTCAAAATGGAATAAAATCAAAATTTCTAGAAATTTCTTGGCCTCCTCTCAAAATCCATTTTCTCAGATTTTTGATTCAGGACTTAGATTTTGAGAAAAATGAGAAAAAGGGGTAAACAATCAACATTCTGCCCCTCTTTTTGACTGGCATTGCGTTTCTAGAGACACCTTGGGAGAATGCATTTTTGAAGGCCTTCCCATGGGTCATTTTCAAAAATTCAAGATGCTGTGGAAAATAGACAGAAATTTATGGTTTATCGGATTTTTAGATTTCAATTTTGACTTCAGGAAGCTACCTAAAAATGGCCTCCAAGATGGTGTCGCGCTTCTGCAATTTTCAGAGATTTTAATTAAATTTTTCACTGTGTAATTTTTTACAATTCCTAGTTTGACTTTTGTAAAAGGAAAAAGGTGAATGTGGATGAATTAAAAATTCAAAATGTAAATGTAAATGGTAAAATGGAGTTTTATAGGTGTCTTATCCTCCATTTATTGCTTTGACGATATGTCTCTTAGTGGTTATTTAAAGGAGGAATTTGTTGTGTAAACTCCCTAGTGTGTAGTAGACTTCAAATAGATGCGTGCATTTGACTTTCTTGCTGAAAAATTCAACCTCAGTAGCTATATGAGGCCTTTTGTAATCATTTTCAAGGGTTGTAATTTTGGACATTGAGCTAATGTATTTCAGTTTGAAAAAGTAATACATTGAATACAGAGAAAAGTTGCAGCTTAAGTTTAGGGATTCATGTGGTGAGATTGTATGGCTATGTTTCTCTTTTTTATGTCACTCCATTGAATTATTTCTATTTCCATTACATATCTACTGATTTCACTCATTGTCTTTAAATTTTTTAAGTAGGATTCATGAGGAATGAATTCATACTTCTATGCTTGTTCCTAATCTCTCTATTCATCCTATACCATAACAATAAAGCCCAAAGGGTCATTCAAACTCGCCTACCTTGCCCCTTTATTACCCTGCAATTTTTTCTCTTATAACCCTACCAGAGTTTTAAGCCTAGCTCTAAAGGTCCATTTTCATCTAGCACAAAAATCCAAATCAACAAAAACCCTAGAGCCTATTATAAATAGCCTAAAATTTCCATAATCCAGTAAATTTGGTTGTGATCTCATTGAGAGAGCCCTCTCAACCTGGTATGGCTAGCTACTAGGTCAAAGTCATTTGTGGTTACCTTTTTTGGTCTCCTCCTTAGCCTTCAGAGATCCGGTGGAGTGCTAACATCTTGGCGCCATTGCCGGGGATCGAGATGACAAATCTTCCCTGGGAAAGAACGATAAGGACCAGATCTGATTGCTGATGGTGAATAGTGATCAGAAACACAAAGGTTGAAATCATTCACCTGACGACTCTAAATTCGTTTCAAAATAAAATATAAGACTCCACTACAGGATGAACCTTGCCAATGGAAACATAAAAAGACAACATGGGAAGATCAAGTATTCAACTTGGAATTTCATCCAAGACATCATGTTCTTTTTCTTGAATTATTTTTTATCTTTTCCAGAGAATGTCAAGAATTTTTTTCAAAGTATATTGTATTTGATAAAAGATCCCAGATCTGTATTTGATTCCTTCCCTCTGAAAATTTTGGATTCAAATTCTTCTTACGGCTTTGATATCGGTCAAGGGACTTCTTCCAAATCTTATGATGATCATCTTCCACTTGATGAGCCTCAAGTGATCAAGACTAATATTTCATCTTCTGTATATACTCCTATACCTTGTAAAATTCCAGATAGATACAAGCCACTCATCTTACCTCCTATACTCCATGATACCCCTTAAAACTATTACAAATATCTTCCTAGGTTTGACGTAGAATATGGTAACATAATTGCTGAGAAACACATTTAGGGTTTTGAATTTTTTCTTGATATTTTTGAGGTTGATGAAAATGATGTTAGTATCAGGATATTTGCTCTATCTTTGCAAGGTGAAGCCAAGAAATGGTTGTAAAACTTGCCGGTTGTAAGCATTTTTTATTTCCATCAGTTTGTGAAAATATTCCTTGATAAATGGGTGATCAGGAGGAATCCTTTTATGATTTTAGAAGAATATAATCATTTGAAAAGATGGCCAGGAGAAAGAGTGCAACAATTTTAGCTAGGTTTAATCAAGCATACCATTCAATCCCTGCTAATATAACACTACCTCTTGTTTCAGCTCTCTTACACTATCCAGATGCCTTTGATCTATAAATAGAATATTAATTGAGAGAAAGGAACGCTATAATGCTCGAAAAAATGCAGGACAATGCAATAGATGTGGAAGCTAATTTTCTAGTCAAAAGGTTAAAGTTGAAGGCAGAAGAAAGGGAGAACATAGAAAAGGAATACCTGACATCTTCAGAAGTAAAGCTCGACATTTTGGTAAGTAATATGGAAGAATTAATGCAAAAGATCACCATGAGAGATGAGTTTTTTTTTATAAAACACCATGTCCCACTTATTGAAGAAGAAAAGGTTGTTGGCCCTAAACATTTTCTTGATAATCCCAGTTACCATAGATCAGAAAATGATTGTTGCTTGTATTCATTTATGGAAAATCATGAAAATGGATTTGTAGATCAAATAGAGGAGAAGCAATCTGCTTATCTAATGTGTATTTTTGATGAAATTAATTATATTGATGATTTACCCAAGTATGATCAATATGATGATGATTATGTTGTCGAAATTGAGGCTAACTCTTCAAGTCAATCATCAAAATGTTTTTGGGAGGGAGAAGTTCAATTACAACTGCTCAAATATAGCACTCAAATTATACATATCAATCATGACAGCAATGAAGAGAACACAAAAAATTTCAAAGTGAAACCTCTTTGCCTTTGAGTTTTGTTTCATTTCAATTTATGAGAGAAAAATTTCACAAGATTAGAAATCAGCAGTCTTTCAGTTTTGATATTGAGCTTGAAGAACACAATGAACTTCTTGATCACGACTCCTTACCCTTGTGTTTCTCCTCATTTTCAAAAATAAGAGAAAACTATAATCAAGTAGATAAACGAGTTATCAACAATATAAATGGGCATACTTCTCATCAATTGGTTGAGGCCACCTGTGATATGCAAACTTCTTCCATTTTAGAGTCCCAGCCACTAAGTTACATTGAGTTTCAAATCACAGACAAAATCTTAGAGCCTAAAACATATGATGAGTTGATGCAGGATGATTCTTTACCATTAATTTTTTACTCATTTTAGTTTTTGAAGAGAAATTTTGATAATATCTCTAAAATAAAGAATCATAAGCCTATAGAAAATCATCTAATTTCATTGGAACCAAGGTATGATAAGTTGCAATAGTCATCTCAAGTTCTTCATGATCCCATAGCTGATTTTTTGGATGATATATGTAATCAAAGCCCTTCTCCATTAGTTGGTTATGAGCTTCAAAGAAGATATGATAAAACTTCGATCCGACAACCGACTTCATTGTCTTGTTCAACAAGAGTCTCATTACAAAGCTCATACAAATATTTGAAGTCATATCAGGAGAGCAATGAAGAAGTTTCTTGTTTTGTGGTTGATCATCAGGAAAAATTATTCATTCACGAGTTTCATGATCCTTTTTTCAACTTTCTCCAGTCATCAAGGGAGGTGAGTTCTATTGTATTTATGGATCAGAAGCACATGTTTAGTGGACACTTGGAGTGGTCTAGTTTTTTTTTTTCTTCTCACTCCACGAAAGTGTCGAACATGAATAATTTATACAAGATCATGTAGTTTCATCAGAAATGATCCACAATAGGTTACAAAATATTTCTCATATTTGCATGAATCCAGTAGGCAATTATATAGCTGATCTTTGTGTCCAAAGTTCTCATTATTTGGTTGGTTTTCAGCTTGAAGATAGAGTTGATAATGATTTAGTTTGGCATACATTTTTAATATCTTTTCCATCAACAGTCTCATCACATTTCCCACAAAGGTCTCAGTAAATCTTGCAGCTTTATCATGATAGCTTTAAGTTGAAACTTTAGGAAAGTATAGATGTTGGGAAAATTTTAAAATCAAAGTACGAAGACTACCTAGAGCAGAGCAGTAATATATTAGATGGGCTGGAAATTAATATGTATTCCTATGAAGATCCTTTTGTAGCATTCTTGAGGTCAGCTGGTGGGCTCATGCTTTGCAATTTCATTAAGATTCAATCTGTTGATAGGTTTTCATGGGATTTTCCTTTCAGTAGTTTACCCTTCTTCCTTATGAGCAAACACTTGAGGAAAATTAAACTAGAAGAAAAAATTCTTACATGGTTGCATTGGCTGTTCCATTTCACTTGATCCGGTGATGTATGGATCAGTTAGAGTAGGTGTGATGAATAATCCGAATTCTCATAATTTTTTTAAAATAGTATCTCCCAATAAAGTTTGTAGTTAGCCTACAGTTCAATTTTGAGTCAGTTTTTAGAATTAAGTCACGTTTTTTTTTTTTTTTTTTTACTTTTGAATCCATGCCCAATGGATAAGGCTACTTGGTCTACGGTGTTCTTGACACCTCCAAGGAGCTTCCATCCCTAGCTGGAGCCAATGTTAGTGTCATTTTTTACGTCTTGTCAGCAATGATCAAATGGACTCTTGTAATGTCCTATTAGGGTCTCATAGTCAAATTTTTGTCATTTCATTGTGTCTTCAAGAAACAATTTGGTCATTGGAACTAAAAGGAAAATACCATATAGCGGATGTTTTTGAGGAACCCATTATAAAAATAGTGCAAATATCCATTTGTAGTGGAGGTCTCTAGAGGAGGTTGGCGGGTGGAGGTTTTTGCGGATGTTTTTTGTCTGGTGAATT
>JAXQQM020074174.1:0-120408 GCA_034641835.2 Pinus albicaulis | reverse complement strand
AATATTGTTAGCTCCCTCAATAATTTTCAGATTGATTGATACAAAAGATACAAATAGATAGGGTAACATCAAAACTGCTTTGAATCCAAGGACCTAGCCTTCCTGGATTCAGAGAGGGATTTCTCTAGTAGGTGCAAAGATGTGAACTTGTTTGCTGATTAGGGTTGATTTTAGGCTAGATGTTAAGTGTAGGGTATTTTTATTGTTTTTGGTTGGGTATGATGCTCAGATGGGTTTAGATAGAAAACAAGGAAGATTGTTAAGTCATTGGGAAATGGAGTCAAACAAGGTCATGAATGAGTTCATCAATGGTTTCAAGAGCATTTGCAGGGAAATTTAACTTGGTTGGTGGATCTTTAAGGTTGTGAAGGATCATGAGATGGACATTAAACTTGAGAACAACAAGCTAATAAAGGGCAGAAGTAGAATCCTTTATATACTTGTAAACTGAGAGAGTTAGAAGATTTATAAGCATAGCAAGAGAGTCAAAGGGTTAAGAAACACCTAATCCATTTGATTTCAGATTGGAAGTAGATAATCAACCAAAAGAACATTCAGATAAAACATAGAAAGGCAAAAACTCATTTAATCTTTCATGGGTTTTATCATCAAGAACAAGAAAAACATTTAAGTTGCACAAGTAACTATAACCATAGAAGAAGAGACAAACCCTAGCATCCACAGTGACAGCTATGAGAATTCCTTGAGACAATTTTAGCTAAGTAAGGCAAAGAGCATGGTTAAGACAGACTTCTTTGACAAACTATAGGCAAAGCTGCTTCAAAATATGATTTCAAGAACATAGTACTTTAGAGGTAACAATATGCAGGGCTAGCCATAAATCATAATTGATACTAACTAATCTAAATCATTCAAGAAAATAGACAAGCCAAAAACTTATTAAAGAGCAAAAGAATAATTCTCTAACATATCTTAAGCAAAAGAAAACATTTAGGCAGTGAAGGAAACAAACAGATCTAAGGTGCCATCAACAAGCATATCTTAGTCTAAATTTTTTGTCCTACTGCAGCATAGATGGATGGAAAACATATGAGAAACTTAGAAAACATTAACAAGAGAAAAATTCACCATCAACCAAGCCTATGGATCCTGCAAACAGTCCTTCTCCATCAACAAGTGAATCAGATCATGCATAAGCTCCAAGACATCAATTTCTCATCAAAGGCTTCAAGGGACTATGTATTACTTCAGCATAAGTCATCAACATCCAAAAAATATATAAGAGCCTCATGCTCTATTTATGGAGAAAATGAGGAGGTGGAAACCCTAAGAGGCTTCCAGAAACCCTAATTCAACCATAAATGTCATAAATGTGCTTAATGACCATGCAAGGCCCAAGACACATAAGAGATAAGAAAATAAATGAAACACACCAAAACATAACTCCCCAATCAAATCAGGAGTTTTTTTATCCAAAAAATATTAAAAAACTAATTTTCCATTAATTAGTGTCTTTTTTTGACTTTTTGGCAAAAAGTTGTCTCTGTGCGTAGCTCCATATCAGCAAAAATTGGGGTCTGTTGCAGCTGGTTTTTGGACCCCTTCCTGACATTGGATTCGGGCCCGTGATGGCTCGTTGGAAAGCTTGGAGAGCCTAATTTCTAGAAATACTTGAGTTGTGCTGAATGGATGCCATTTAATAGCTCAAAAATCCAATCTCCCGTGACTTCGCAATGCGCAGCACCAAGCCTGAAAAGGAGGCAGAAAGGTTATTTTTGAGGTGTTTTTTGACCTTTTGAGGGGGAAAAAATGCTCCAAATGATCTGAAATTTTTTTGGGAGACTCCTGGAGACATGAAAAACCCAGAAATTTAAAATTTAGCATCTAAGGATGTCCCAAAAAAGAGCGTAGCACCTAGGGTGTTGCGCTCCTAGGGGCCAAAATTTGGAAAAAACAAAGTGTCTGGATTTTCTTCAAAATCGGTGGGTAGACCCCTCAAGGGGTTTTAGACACCCGCTGAGAAGAATTAGCTAAGATCCTGAATTTTTCATGAAATTTGGGCCCTTTTATCTCTTCTAGCTCTAGGAGGGCTTGCCTCAATTTAGCATTGGCAATCATGCTCTTCCTTGCATAGTGTTTGACCATTTTCTTCTGCAAGGCAAGGCCCCTATTGAACTCTTTGAAATGTTTGTGCTCCTGTTTTTAATAGTAGATGACCCTTTGTGCTCTTTCAAAATCCTTTTCCCATTCTCGAAGCTGGGCATATTTTTCTAGGAGGAGTAATTTTGTATTTATCCCTTGGTCTTCATTATCACTGTCTAGATCAACAAAGAGAGGGCCTTGAGAAACCTTTTTAATCCTTTTTCTCCTCCTGACCGGTGCCTTTGGCTCAAAACTCTTCATTTTTTCTTTGGCTTTGTCCGATGTTTTGATATTTTGTGAGGAGGTGGCTCTTTGCCTCTTAGAGGCAGCAAACACACTCCTTTTCCCTCTATGATAAGTGCATGAGAGAGGGGAAATCATGGGAGTCTCAAAGGCAATGTTGACATAAATTTGTACTTCACTATGCTCTGATTTTTCTATGTCTTCTATGGACTGATCTTTGTTAAGACAATCATGACAGCTGTCATGAATGTCATGACTCTTTCTTGGACTGTTTTGGGCACTTAGATAGCTGCCTTCCTCATCTGGCTGTTCTTCTTCTTCACTATTTTCCTCTTCTTCCTCTTTGTCATCTTCTTCTTCATCATCATTTTCATTTTCCTCTTCATCATCATTGTCATTATCCTCTTCACCATCATGTTCACTGTTTTTATCTTTGTGACTATCATCACTGGTTTTATCTTTGTTTTCTTCTTCACTGTCTTGCTGCCCTTGGCCGTTGCTGCTTTCTTCTTGGCCACTTTCTCCTTCTTCATTCTCTTCTTCACTGTCCTCTTGATAATATTGCTTCCCTTGGCCATTGTTGCTTTCTTCTTGGCCACTTTCCTCTTCTTCATTCTCTTCTTCACTATCCTCTTGATCATCTTGCTGCCCTTGGCCATTGCTGCTTTCTTCTTGGCCACTTTCCTCTTCCTCATTTTCTTCTTTGTCATCTTCCTCTTCATCAAATTATTCTTCACTGTCCTCTCCTTCATCATCATTATTTGTCTCATCTTCTTCCTCACTTTTGCCTCCTATTTTCCCTTCATTAGGGCTACTGTGAGCCCCTTCACTTGGTAAATCAGGGGAGGAAGTAATAGGTGAAATTCTTTGTGGAGAAGGCACATGGGGAGATGATGGCTGTGTGGAGGTAGAAGGTTGTGAAGTGGAAGGCAAGCTCTGTTGGAGAAGGCTTGAGGGTCTGAAAACACATCATGTGAGATGAAGGTCTCCCAAGATATACCTTGTTTCTCTAGCTGGTATAGGACAATCATCTTGATCAGGGAGTGATGAAAGAGGCTAGGCATTTGGTGGTCATAGCTTTTCCTCTTGACAGCAGAGGCCATTTTATAAATACTCCGGAAAAGGTAATAAGGTAGGTTCATCATCTTGACTTTGGTAAAATGCACCAGAAAACTAATATGATATGAATAGAGACGGGAGTACCTTCCCTCACATGTGAAAAAAATGATAATCTACCTCATTAATTCTACATACCTCTCTAGAAAATAAGAAAAAGGAAAAATAGCCTTGCAGTTTTGTTGATAGGTGGGTTTCAAATAAGGCCCATAATAACCTAAATCCAATTTCTTTTGTTTGAACCAAAGCTCACCAACGTCTGGTATATCGGTTGCCTTGGAAATGATTTTAGATGAAAGCTAAAATTGGACCCCTGCTATATTAACTTGGTGGTTTTGTAGGCTACTAGAAAAAATCCTGGTTAAGTCTAGATGGTATTCGACTTGCTTGACCTTCTCACAAAAATGGTAGCACCCTACATCCTGGAAGTATGAAAAGATCATAGGAGAGGAAGTAATTGGAGTGGTATCTAGGGGCTCAAACCTTTTAGCTTTTCCTCTATGATTTTTTGGCTTGGTGTGAGTATGACTCTCATCACCACTGGTGTGACTATCTCTCTCTGACATGATGGCTGGTCCAAACAGAAAAAGGAACCTTGAGTTTTTCTTTAGGGTATTTGGAATAAAATAAGTGGTTTAGGTCAAACTTTTGCAAAGAGGAAAGCTAAGGTGAAGACAACTTTAAAATCTTGCACTTGGTGGTAGAGGTCAGGCTTATAGTCACTCAGTCCCCTTTTTTTCATAAAAAACCAATTCATGTTATAAACCCTAGTTCAAAGACATGACAATTTATTTTTGCATAGTCTAGGGTTTTGGTTAATTCTAACCATGGATGACCACTCTGATAAACAATACTTGGGAGAAGAAAAAATGGTTAACCAACCTTGTATTAACTTGCAGAAGCTTTGTAGAGGCCGAAAAACCTGATTTTGAAATTCTGGCAACATTTTGAAGTGATGCCAGGGGCACAGCGCCGGGCCGGTCAGGCTGTCGGGGCGTAGCGCCAGGCAGAATAGGCAATCTCTCAGGCGCTGGTGGTAATTTCGAAGCCTGCGCACAACACCAACCCTGGCGCACAGTGCCAACCTAAAAGTGCGTAGCGCAGTGTAATCTTACACTGCCTGCCTCGCCTTTGTGCGTAGCGCCAGAGTCTAGGGGCGTAGCACCATGCTCAGCGCCTGCTAAATTTTCACAGTTTGCTTGAAAACCAAACTAATTTATTCTCAACGACTTCTTCTCCTCGAAAATAGGCAAATGATGCATGGGGAAGGCTCAATTGGTTTTTATAATTAATTTGAAAAGTAAATTTAAAAAGAACAAACCCATTTTTGTAAAGTTGGTGTCTCCTATCTTTCAGTGCACTTTTGACTAATGTTTGCTGTGAACACATTTTAACATTTTTTGGAAAACATGTTTTTTTATGCCTTTGCCAATCTTTTTGTAAAACAATATTTTTGGCATGGAGGCCCTTTTTTGGGAGCCTATTGTTGAGATGCAAAAATCGAGGTTATATTTTTCCTTCTTAGGTCTGTCTTGACAATAATTTATACCCCAAAATTTTACTTCAAAAACTATGTTTTTTTCTACCCTTTGGTAAAATGGTCTTCTTTAACCTGATACCCTTTGTCTTTCTTCTCTTAGTGCAAGTGAAGCAGTGCTATTTTGGCAAAAACCTTAAGGAGGAGGCTTCTATCCTTGAAATCTCTGAGATGGTTCTTTTCTTGTCATCAATGTTTTGTTAATCCACCAAAACAAACCCTGATACTCTTTTACCTATAGGCATGTTGTTTTTGTCTTGTTTGTGTCTGCCTCCTGGTGATAATTATACCCTATTACCTTGCCTCATCTTGTTGCTGGTAGTCACCTTGGCTACTCTTTAAAAAATGTGAACAAGAGCAGCTGTCCCTTGCAGTGTTTGTGCTCTAAGCGAAGGAGGCTTTCCTTGAATGACCTTGGGTCAAAATGCTTGATTTTATTCCCCTTTGAATGCAACCTCTTTATGCAGGAAGGCATAACTTGTTGGGCACCAAATCCATCCTATGACTCAGTGAAACCTTTGGTGACCTAATGGGGACCTTTGGACTTGGATTTTGGATAGGGATTTTAGACTTAGGGATCACCAAGTATAAGATAGGACCTGTGATAAGCTTAGTGTGTTTTGAAGACCTAGGATCTAGCATACTTAATTATCTAAAGGGTTTGTAGAGATAATCAGTGTCTGAGAATATTATGGAAGATTCAACAAGATTATTTTATCGGTAGGTTTGAATAGTAGTAGGGAATCTTGTAGATAAGAAAAATAGAGGATTTGGGCCAAAAGGCAAGACATGGTGAAAAATGGGTGATAGTTGGGGTTAAAATAAATGGCTTGAACCCAAGATGGGTCTTCGAGGAGTGGTGGGCTAGTGATGACTAGATAGGAAGATGAAAATAGGAAAAAATTATCCTAAGGATAATGAAGGCCATGAGATTTCTAGAACTCACAATGTTCATGAAATTTGTTTCTAGAAATCTAGAACCGATACTTAGTCATATTTAGATAGTGAAAATTATGGATGACGAACAGTGGCTCTAGTTGGGGAGGGCAGCTCCTTTTGAAGATGTGTCCAAAACTTTCAGATCTCTTGGTTTATGAAGACTAGTGCCTCATCCATTGGGCATATTTTTACCTCTTTCACTTGCTGATGCTTGCTTGAAGCTGTGATCTTTAGTAATATGAAAAAACATGATTAACATCAACATCATCTCTACCTACCCAACCTACTTTCCTAACATTTTTTTCTTCCTTGAATGCATTTGAATTGACAAACCCTTGACATTTTTATTTTTGAAAACACAAATCAAACTATCTAATTGTACCCTTATTTCTTCCAAGAGTTCAGATTAGGCTAATGAACTCTCTTATTCTCTACCTATTCTAATCATTTGTCAAGATTAAGTTGTTTGACAAACTTCATTCTCTAAGATATAAACATGAAATTGAAAGCATGGTTTAAATCAGGATTAGGCAATTTGACTTACCAAGAGTTGTGGCATAAGAACAAGCTGCACACAAACATTATTTTGCATGAAAGTAAAATAGAAAGATAAGGGTTGTGATCTATCATTTGTTATGCATCCTCATCTTCCTCTTTGGTTATTTTTTGAGCATGTGGAACTAGTATCTTTTCATTCCTAATCTATTCTCTTTTGACAACTCAAGTTTACATGATTTTGACAAGTTTTTCTCTCACTAACCTATCAGCAACTAAATTGAAAACATGTTCAGCCATGATTAGACTAGATGACTGAACAATACTTGTTTTTCAAAGACTAGTAGTGGCATTTATACTTTCACATATTCAGCAACATCAATTTTTTTTGGGTATGGGGCTGTACCTATCCTTCCATTCCTGCCCTCTTTTCCCCTTTTCTATTTTTTTAGGGTTTTTGTCTTTATATCCTTTCATCAAACATTGGTATGTACAAGGAATGAGAAATTTTAAACTAAGGTTCTTGAAAAAAGTAATGTTTAAGCATCCTCCCATTTACAGGACCTCCAAACATTTCAGTTCCATCAAGTTCCTTTAGAAAGAAAGCATTGTTGCCTCTCACCGAATCAATGATATAGGGGTCTTTCCACAGATTTTCAAACTTACCATGTTTTCCTTTGTCCTCCCTTCTTGAATCCCATTTCAGAACCTTGTCTCCAATCTAGGAATCATTTGCTTTGGTTCTTCTATCAAATATTTTCTTGATATTGTCCTGGATAGCTTGGGTCCTTTTGTAAACTTCTTCTCTTGATTGCTACAAATGAATGGTTTGGTTCAGCCTCCTTTGCATGTCATTTTCTTCTAATTGAACCTCTTGAAGAAGCTTCATGACCGGGACTCCTAAAGAGGTGGGAAAAACTGCATCCATGCCATGCACTAGTTGATAGAGAGACATACCAACAGATTTCTTGGTGGTTAGTCTATCAGCCCATAGTGCATGCACTAGTTTTCTATGCCATGCTTTTTGATTTCGTTCTAAGAGCTTCTTAATGATGTTTGCCAAGCTCTTGTTAGAGGACTCAACTAATCCATTCCCTTGTGGGTAATAAGCAGTGGAGTGTCCAAGGGTGATGTGATATTTATAGCAAAAGTCCACCATTTTCTTAGATGTAAAGGCAGCAGCATTATCGGTGATGATCTTCTTAGGACAACCAAACCTGGATAGGATGTTGGTTTCAAGGAATTTGATGATAACTGAGTTAGTGGTGTTTCTAGAAGGGATGGCTTCTATCCACTTGGTGAAATAGTCAGTGGCAGTGAGGATCCACTTATGTTGGGCAGATGGAGTAGGATGGATCTCTCCTATGAAGTCCAAACCCCACTGCTGAAAAGGGGCTTCAACACTGATGGGGTGCAAGGGTAAATATAGGATCTTTCTTTTGCCATCAAAGATTTTGCATTTATGGCAAGTTATGACCAGTTTGTGAGTATCAGAAAATAAGGTGGGCCAATAGTAGCTAGCTCTAATGATCTCGTTCGTGGTGGTCTTCCAATAGAGATGACCCCGTTAGCCCCCCTATGAAATTCTTGACAAGCAAGCTGGGGGCTATGTTATTCTAGAGACCTTCAAGGAATGCACCTTCCCTGAAGACACATCATCCTTGAAGTCTCTCTGTGCTTTGCCTTGTACAAATCCCCTCTGCTGATTCCTTTCCTAAAAGGCCTAACATTACCCCTTGTCCCCTATCAATTCCACATTTTTCCCCTTTCACTCCCCTTTGTCAAAGTCCCATCGTTTCCCCCATTTCTCCCCTATCACCCTTCGCTTCCTCAAATCTCCCCTCTCCCTCCCTATCGTTGCCCTCCTCCAGCCTAAAAGTACATTAAAAATGAGTTAAAATGATGTATTTCATGAATTTGGGTCTTAGCCCCTTTGGCCATAGTCCCGCGCTCCTTTATCTTCCACACAACTCGGCGCTATGACCGAAACCCAGTATCTAAAGGCGCTTATCTCAGGCCCGTATCAGGCGCGCCCCTGACCGTAGATCTGGGAATATCAGACGATAGTCGTTTAACCCGCTACCCTTTGTGTTTTCCCCATTCAAACCTTCGATGCTGCCATCGCCATCCGCTTACCGCCAAATCGACGGCCTAGGATGCACCTGTCTTGCGGCCCCCACCTGCGCACTGTTCCGAAACCGCCTGTTTATTCCGCACCGATTATACGTAGTGGGTGGTATTTCCTGGTAGCCCAGTGATTCCACTCACCCTTCGATGCGTGTCTTCTATACGACTCCAAAACCGCCCATCTCCCACGCATTATCTTTCGACCACGAACGCCGAGCGAAATCGTTGTTGACCGTCAGATCTCGAGCGCCTCATCCAATGGTCACCGGTCGTCCAAGCTGCGCACTGCTTAACCCTGTTCATCGTACCCCCTGGCTCGCCGTCCGTCGCCCTCCGCTATTGATCCCTGCCGCGATCAACGGTCCCGATTTGTCCCTCCGCCATTGACTGCTCCACTATCCCCAGTCCCGCCACGTAATCACCACGTGCGTCCGTCGTACATGTGTCCATTCCATCACATATATCGGATCATTTTCATGTTTTTAAGGTTTTTTCATGAATGTTTGTTCTATTTTCCTCCAAGCCTCCCACTGCATATTACACCGCCACACCGCATCATTCCGCCATGTCACCAATCTGCGCGTCCGTGCTCATTATCCACTGCACCCGCCACCCCGTCCATTGTTTTCTTCATGCAGGGTTCATGTTTTTACAGGGTTTCAACAGGAGATGACCGCCATGATGCACGTCTCTGCTACGAGGACAGAGAAATCCAAGAAGATCATCTGCAAAGGAAAAATTCATAAAAGAAGGACCCGGGAAGGTGAAAACAGGACGATCATTTAAAGAAGCAGAGTTTAAAGCCCTGTGGAAAACCTTCCAGAGCCATTAAAGCCTGAGCCAACCTGTCAGAAGAAAAAATGGAGCGGCAGAAGGTTTCAGTACAAGCGAAGGAGATTAGGGCACGCTAATGAAGATCTTGAGCCTTAAATCAATGGTTTAGAAGGAAGAGCATCGGATTAAAGACCCTGAGGATCGATCAGGAGGTCCTGAGCGCAAGTAAAAGGTAACATCAGGGTTTATTCATCAGCATAATGTTTCTCTTCATAAAGTATAGGGTGCCCATACCGCTTTATTTATGCACAATGTCCCTGAAGGAATTTCCACCCTAACAGCAGTTCAAAATAATTAAAACATTTATGAAGCAGACTTTTCGGTAGTTCTTTCGTCTTTTGTTTATTTACCACAAGTACAGCACAACAGCCGAAGGATATCAAAATCATATCCAAAGAAGATCACTTCTGCACAAAGAGGTGACAGAGATTAAATACTCAGCAGTCAAACAGAATGGGCTTTGGCCCTCTTTCGTTTCAAGGGGTTAATACAACATTTAATTTTTCATCTACCCCTTCTGTTTTCCTTCAACTATAAATCTCAGAAAGAAACATTGTAATGGTTGTTTATTGGATATCAGTGAAATGCAAGCATTTTCCTCTTGAGACAAGTTCTCTGTGTAATATTGTAAGATATAGTGAGATTTGATGTATTCAGACTGAATGTTCAAGCTGTGGGCAATGATGTACTCGATTGATGTTGTTTTTAATATGAAAAGCACATTTCTTTCGATACTGATCTAAAGCAGCTTGTGATGTTTTCCTATCTCTGTGTTTGAGTTCATTTCATTCCATTTCTACTGGCTCGCATCAGAAGTTTGGCATAAGATTTACCCTTGATAGGTACCTTATGTTGCTGCTCTCCCAGCCTTTTATGTTTTTTGCTTATATGTGTATCTGAATATTGATTTCAGTTGATTTAACCAGTGTAGTGGATGTTTTTGCCTGCCCTCTGATATATGAATTAATGAAATCTATGTTTAGATGTTCTTGTTAGGATTTATGAATGAGTTGAGAACACTGGGAGGTATAGAACCCCATTTCTGCCTCACTAGGATCTTTCCATCTCATTAAACCTTTCTAAGACCCCTTCTGTTAAACTTATCCTTGTTTTTCCTTGGAGTTGCTAAAGCAGACCTGGAGTTAAATGACCTCTGGTCCGATCTATAAGCAGCCCCTTTGTCCCCCGTTGAAAGTTGTCTTCGAGTACGTCTAAGCAGGTCTGGAGTTAAATGACCTCTGACCTGATCTATAGACAGGAATTTGGCTGTCTTTCCTTCTTTCCCTCTCACTCATTTTCAGTCCTTAATGTTCCATTCCATCAATCATCTTTAAGATCCAAATGTTATAGATAACTAGCCCAACTGAAAGCTTTCACATTGAACACAAGTAAACCCTTTCTTGACTCCATTTCCCAGTGGCCTTGATGTTCCCTGAGTTGTCTATCTTAGCCTAATTCCCTCTATGCTCATCCTTGTCTTATATTGGACCTTCCTTTCTTGATTCCCAACTACCAAACACAAACCATCAAACAAACAACCTTGAGCCTATAACTAGCCTAAAATCATAACTTAGAGCTTAAGAGACATAAAACCTTTGACTATCATAGAGAGATCCCTCTTTGGACCTAGGAGGGCTAGATCCTAAGGTCTAAAAGTGGTTCTATGTTGTCTCATATTTTGGTCTTGACAACCTGTCCAAAACATGGGAACCCCAACATAATGGCGACTCCGCTGGGGAAAATTGAGTGCATCACTATTTAAACATCCCTAGGCATTCAAAACCCAGAATATCTGGCTAGGTTGGTAGTAAGTCACCCCTTTCGTGAACCAACCTACATTGTTGAGTGTCCATCATACTCTTAGATAGAGCCTAGAAAGGGCTAGGAAGCCTCCGGATCTCACCCTCTTCGAAGTTGACATATCTGGTAAATGCCCTCCCAGTCAATCTCTGGTTGGAGTTTGCTGTTTTTGAGGAGATTCCTGAAAGGTGATAGTGCCTGAGCACTGTGGTGGACAGTGTAACCCCTTAGATATACCCTAAAACCCTCCACCTGGAGACTCCATTATTCCTAAATGAAAAGACTCTACTGGTGATCAGTAGGCCTGCTGATCGTCTTGGTTTCACATTAGACTCCACTGGGAGACCACCCTTTGAAACAACATTAACCACAACAGAAGTAACAAGTAGGGTTAAGTTTCTTGGCTAAGAAATAACACTCTGGCTTTTAGAGCCATTCACACAAGAGCTTATCCAAATCCCGACCCACCCGAAATAGTTGACAATCCAGAGAGTATCCTCAAGGGAGCTCCTACACCTAATAGACTAACTATTTCCAGTCACATTCATAGATCTAATTCAGCACCAGAAGACCTAACAACTCTATCACATTTTCTCCCTGACCTAGACCCTCCAAACAGTTTACCAAGAGCTAGGTCATTCAGTCATCTAGGGCAGCCAGACCTTGAGCTTCACAATACACCATCTCATAGTGGTTAACATACTAGGGACAGAGGAACTCCTCTATCTACACCACCTGATATCTACTTCATTCAAAACTTGGGGCTCTCCCACCCTAGATCTGCCCAACAGACTTCTGTTGGTCCTAATATCCCAGTCATCCAAATACCAGTTGCTCAAGTTAACCCTTTACCTCATCAGAATATCATCATGGCAGCTTGGTATGCACCTCTAGTCTTACCTCAGCCCTTGCTACCCTTACACAATGATTATCAATAAAAAATCCCACACTTCACTACTAAAGAGTCCATAACAGCTCAGCAACATGTAGATAAAATGGAGGATTCTTTTGACTACATGGAAATTGATGATGAAACAATCAAAATGAGAATCTTTTCCCAAAGCTTTGGAGGTGAGGTGAAGAAGTGGTTTAAAAACCTACCTGCGGGTAGTATCCAAGATCTCCCTGCTCTATGCCGGACTTTCGTCGACAAATGGGAAACTAGGGCAAACCCTCGCCAACTCCTAGCTGAATACATGAGCCTTAAAAGAAACATGGGAGAGAGTGTCCATGATTACACAACAAGATTTAACAACATTTACAATGCCCTCCCCCCACATATGAAACCTCCACAAGGCATGGCCCTAGCTAAGTACCCTGATGGGTTTGATGCTGACATGGCCTATGAGGTTAGGGATAAAGAGTACACCACATTGGAATACATGCAGAAAGGAGCAGTGAACATAGAGGCAAACCTGATTGAGAGAAGAGCAAGACTGAGATTTGAGAAGAGGGTAACATATAGGGATGACACTGTAGCTTCCACTTCAGACCCAAATTATGATAGATTATCTAAGAATGTGGAAAAGTTATAGCAAATGATGGAAAATATGGTTGTCACAGTTAGAAGTCAGAACAGAAACCATAACCAAAATCAGAACCAAAACTTTAGAAGGAACAACAATGCTCCCAACAGACAAAAAGAATCAGATCAATAAGTTATTCCCCCATTCCAAAAAATTTTAGATGAATATGAGGGAATCATAGAAGATTCTGAAGGGAATACAATAAACATGTTCGAAACAGAAGACTCAGTCCTTAACTGTGATTCAGGGGAAGATCAGCCCTCACCTTCATACTGGGATGAGGAATGGTGAGAAACTGAAGATTACAGATTAGGATTTGAAAATGCCATGATGCAGGTCAGAGAACAATATGAACTTAGGAGCAAAAAGAACCAAGACACTTCCAATACCAAAGCTCCTGAGGTTACCATCAAGAAAAGGCTTGACAAATATTCTAAGGTGACTGCTGAAAATAGCAAAACAACAGCTGAAAATTCTGGGAAAAACAAAGAAAAAGACAACCAAAACGTTGAAAAACAAAGCCAACCAGCTAGTAGCACTGACACTGTAGTTAGTGCTCCTGATAAAACTGTCTCCAACCCTATACATAGTGAGAAATCACAAGATGATACAGCCACTAAGACATTGGAAAATAAAACAGAGTTGAGCACTCCAAAGAGTCAATCCACTTTCAACTTGGAAAGTGAGATTGCAAAAATCAAAATCTCTATCCCACTCTCTGAGCTGGCCACTCAGAATGTATATAAAGGCCAAATTTTGAAAGCGTTAAATCTGGGGGAAAACAATGAGACTGTAAATTTGAATGATGATCAACCTGCCCTGCTGTTTGGCCCAAATATTGAGGGAAAGTTTTAGGAAGGGGTAGTCCCACCGTTCTATATCAGTCTCAACATTCATGACAAAATACTCCACAATGCCATGCATGATTCTGGAGCGTCACACAATTTAATGCCTAAGGTAGTGATGGAAAAGCTAGGCCTAGAGATAACATGACCTTACAAAGATCTATATTCGTTTGATTCTAGCAGAGTAAAATGCCTAGGCCTAATCAAAGACCTATGTGTGAGCTTGACCCAGATTCCTGCCAAATGTATGGTCATGGATGTGGTGGTGGCAGATGTATCACCCAAGCATGGCATGTTATTATCGAGATCATGGGGTGCCAAATTGTAGGGAACAATGCAATTGGATGGCTCATATGCCACTATCCCTATATTTGGCCAACTTAGAAGACTGTATAGAGAGTCCCAAATGAAATTCCCAGTCAGTAGCCCCGAGAAGCCTGAAAATTCACCATTATACTCTGTGCACACAGACCTGGATTCTTTCATTATTTATAATGACCAATCCTTAGGAGAGCCAGAATCACAACGCAGAGATCTGAGCAAAAACACAGAGCCCATGGACTTTAGCATAATGGCCACCCTAGAAGAATACGATGGAGAAAACCATGGGCAGGGTACTGAAAACGAAACTCAGAATGAACCATAAACACAACACAGTCAGCCTATTAGTCACACCCTGCAAACCAACACACCACATGAAGAACAAGACAACCCACAACCTAGTACAGACCCCACAACGCAACATAATGGTGAACCCCTGTGGGAAATGAATTTCGATGGGTCCTGTACTAGGAAAATTGCTGGAGCATGGGTGTGGCTACGTAACACAGAGAATGGTCATGCAGAGAGCCATGCTATGAATCTTCATTTCAAATGCACGAACAATATTTCTGAGTACGAGGCCCTGATCATAGGCCTAAATCTGTTGAAAAAATTAGGGGCCCGTAGGATAACTGTGCATGGAGATTCAGAGTTAGTTATCAGACAGGTGAATGGTAAATATGCAGCAAAACATCCCTGATTAAGAGCATATAGGAATGATACTCTGGATTTACTGAAAACCTTTGTTGAATATGAATTAGTGTTCATTCCCAGGAGTCAAAACGTTATTGCAAACGGATTAGCTTTCCTAGCTAGTTCGTATCCTAAGACTCCCCCTAACCAAAAAATCATCATTCAGACCAAGTTCAGACCTGCAGTGCCAGACAATGAAAAACATTGGCAGGTCTTTGAAGGAGACAAACAGATTGAAGATTTTCTGGTGGGCAGGAATGAGTTTGAATTTTCTGATTCCGACTCAAAATCTGATGACAGCTGCCCAAGTGAGGATCCCCTAGATGAACAAGAAACACCCCGTAACATAGAAATAAACACCGTTTATGAAGAAACTAGAAATCCAACCAAAAAATGTGAAAACACAGATAGTGAGGAAATGGAGGTGTTACAGGCCAAAGACAAGAATATACCCAGAGGCCTGACGCCCCTAGAGGAGCTTTTTGACTTTGATGACGTAGAAAAAAATCCCACTATAGAACATGAAGACTCAGACATAGAAGAATGCAACATAGGCACTGAAGATAAGCCCAAAATGATTAAACTGTCTAAGTCTATACCTGCAAACATGAAGAACAAATACACTGACCTGTTTAAGGAATTCAGTGATGTGTTTGCATGGAGCTATGAAGACTTAAAGGCCTATGACACCAACACCATACAACACAAGATACCCCTAAAGGAAAATCAGAAGCCTTTCGGATAAAAACTCCGTAGGATCAATCCGAAACAATTGCCTGCAGTAGAGAAAGAGATCAAAAAGATGTATGATGCAAGCATAATAGTTCCTATGAGGTTTTCTGATTGGGTGTCAAACTTAGTGGCTGTGAGAAAGAAAACAGGGGAGATCAGACTATGCATAGACTTCAGAAACCTCAACAGAACCTCCCTGAAAGACAACTACCCTTTGCCTAGAATGGAACATATCCTACAAAAGGTAGTGGGCTCTAAGAGAATCTCCCTGCTTGATGGTTTTTCAGGATACAATCAGGTCTTAGTACTTCCAGAAGATAAACTCAAAACAGCTTTTACCACTCCATGGGGTACCTTCATGTATGTGAAAATGCCTTTTGGGTTGATGAATGCTGGCGCCACCTTCCAGAGAGCAATGGATATAGCTTTCTCAGATGAGATAGGATGCTTCATAGTTATCTACTTGGATGAATTGACTGTCTTTTCTAAAACTGAAGAAGAACACTTGAAACATCTGAGGAAAGTCTTTGAAAAATGTAGAAGGTACAGTCTGTCCCTAAATCCTAAGAAAACTGTTTTTGGGCTGCAAGAAGGTAAACTTCTTGGTCACATTATATCTGAGAAAGGGATTAGGATAGACTCGCAAAGAGTTGAGGGGATACTTCAAATCACACACCTGAGAAACATCAAGGAGTTGCAGTCCTTTATAGGGAAGATCAATTTCCTTAGGAGGTTCATTCCCAACCTAGCTAAGCACCTTAGGAAAATGACGAACATGCTGAAGAAAGGTGTGGGAATTAAGTGGACTGTTGAAGCCAAGAAATGTTTTGAGTCGGTAAAAATGGCGCTCACTCAAGCCCCTATCTTGATCAGTCCATATTTCTCAAAGGATTTTCTAATATTTTCATTCGCCTCTGAACACACAATAGCCGCTGTCTTACTGCAGAAAAACACAGAGGGAATGGAACAACCAATCGCCTTCTTCAGCAAAGCTCTAAGAGATGCACCCTTAAAGTACAACATTATGGAAAAGCAGGCCTATGCCCTGATTAAGGCCTTAAAATAATTTAGGGTGTACATTCTGCATTCTCACACCATCACTTATGTACCGAATATAGTGGTCAAAGATATCTTGTCCCAGGACCCTGATGGGAAAAGGGGAAAATGGATTTCTACGATCTTAGAATACGATCTTGAAATAAAACCCACCAAGTTGATCAAAGGTCAAGGCATGGCCCAGTTAATGGCTGAATCAAACTTGCAGGCCCTTGACATTAACATGATAAATGTCTTAGATGAGCAGGAAGGTTTGCCCCATCTAACTGTTGAGGAGCAGTTTCAGAACTCTCCTTGGTATTCTGATATCCTTTACGTCCTCACCAATCTTAATGCCCCCCCAGAACTGTCCAAAACTAAGGCCAGATTCATAAAACTCAAAGCTAGAAACTACTGCATTTTGAATGAGAATCTATACTGGAAAAATCCAAATGGCCTATTGCTGAAATGTTTGCATGAACCTGAAGCTGAAAGAATTAAAAAAGAATTCCATGCTGGAGAATGTGGAGGTCACCTGAGTTGGAAAGCCACAGCCAATAAAATACTCAGGGCTGGTTACTATTGGCCTACACTCTTTAATGATGTCCATAAGATGATCCTTACTTGCCACAAATGCCAGATCTTTGAAGGCAGAAGAAAGCTTCTCCCCCTCCCGTTACAACCAATCACTGTAGAAGGTCCCTTCATGCAATGGGGCCTAGAATTTATAGGGGAAATTCATCCAGCCTCTTATGGGAAACACAAGTGGATCCTGACGGCCACAGATTACTTCACTAAATGGATATAAACCATACCCACTAGGAATGCCACTGATTCTGTCATGATTAGGTTCCTAGAAGACTTCATCCTATCTCGGTTTGGCTGTCCAAGAAAAATAATCACTAACAATGCTGCTACTTTCAGATCCAAGAGAATGGTTGATTTCTGTCACAGGTACGGAATAGCACTGGGTCATTCAACTGCCTATTACCCCCAGGGTAATGGCTTGGCTGAATCATCAAATAAAATCCTGGTTACAATCATCAAGAAGCTGCTGGAAGAGAACAAAAAGTCATGGCGCAAGAAGTTGGTACATGCTTTGTGGGCTGACAGGATCACCACGAAGAAATATATTGGCATGTCACCATTCCAGCTGGTTTATGGAACAGAAGCAGTATTTCCTACTAGCCTTGGGGTTCCAGTGATCAAGCTTGTCCAGGAGATCCAATCAGAAGAGGACAGCATGATAAGAAGGATAAATCAGACAATTCATCTTCAGTAAACGAGAGAAGAGGTCTACAACAGAGCAGTGAAAGTTCAGGACAACATAAAGAGGCAGTTTGACAAAAGAGCCAAAGCTTCAAATTTCAAAGTTGGAGACAAAGTTCTGAAATATGATTCAAGAAGAGAGGAAAAAGGTAAACACGGAAAGTTTGACAGCTTGTGGCAGGGTCCATACATTATCCAAGCTACTGTGGGCCCAAATGCATTTTTTCTACAAGAACTTGATGGTACATAGTTGTTTGGGGGTCCTGTCAATGGCAAGATGCTCAAACACTACTTCTGCTAATTTTCATTTCCAGTTCCATTTCCATTGTACATACCATTGCAGTTTTACTTTCAAGAAAACAGAGAACTTGTTTCCAAAAAATAGAGAAGACAGAGGTTCAAACATGCTCAAAACATGGACCTCTGAAGAGTGCAAAAGATTGGCTCTAATATGATCAAAACCTGAGCCAAAGAAAGAAAGACAGCTGGTCCTAACATGCTCAAAATCTGGACCAGCAAAGAAAATAAAAATCAGCTCTAATATGCCCAAAACCAGAGCTGAAAATGAAGAAGAAAAAGTGACTCTAATATGCTCAAAACCTGAGTCACAAAGAAAGAAGGATATTTCAAATTGCAGATTTCATGCCTTCACAGTTTTGTTTTTAGTTTTCTACAAGTCTTCACTCTAGCAAGTCAGACAGTCTAATCCCGGCTTGGCTGTTTTTCAATTTCCTGTCTTAGAATGTAGGTGAAGAAATCTGTTGGACAGTTTAATCCCAGCAGATGTTAGATTAGGTAGAGAAACATATGAGGCCAACTGTTTAACCTAGTCTCATGGAGAAATAAGGGTAGATTCATAATAGGTTGTTTTTGTTTTGAAAATAAAATGTAAGGGGTCTGCTAACTCAAATGCACCCTAAAGAAGAAAAAATGCTAGGACTGTAGTTTGGGTAGGTATTTTGGTTTAATTTTCATTGATATTTTCTACTAACATGTATTAAAGAAATAAGGATGTGGTGTAGACAACGGCTATAAGTCATTTCTGGTTTCTTGACTCCTTCAAGAAGAAGCCATCCCCATGTGGAGCCATTGTTAGCCCCCCTATGAAATTCTTGACAAACGGGCCAGGGGCTGTGTTCTTCAGAAGACCTTGAGAATGCCTTCTGGCTTGTCTCTTGAAGTCATCCCTTCCTTGTACAAATCCCCTCACGCTAGTTCCTTTCAAAAGGCCTACCGTTACCCCTTGTCCCTATGGTTACATTTTCCCTTTGCTCCATGCAGCCAAATTCCGCCATTTTATTCTCTCTCACCATGCTTCTCAAATCTCCCTCTCCCTCCCTTGGTGCCCTCTGAGGCTAAAAGTGCCATTAAAAATGAGTCAAATGATGTATTTGGGTGGATTCTTCGCCCACCTAGCCCCGCGCTCCTTTACCTTCCACACAACCCGGCGCTATGACCAAAACCCAGTATCTAAAGGCACTTATCTTAGGACCGTAGCAGGCGTGCCCCTGACCGTAGATCTGGGCAGATCGGACGGCAGTCGTTTAACCCCCTGCCCTTTGTGTTTTCCCCATTCAAACCTTCGATACCGCCATCGTCGTCTGCTTACCCGCCAGAGCGATGGCCCGGGATGCACCTGTCTTGCGGCCCCCACCTGCGCACTGTTCTGAAACCGCCTGTTTATTCAGCACCGATTATACGTGGTGGGCGGTATTCCTTGGTAGCCCAGCGATTCCACTCACCCTTCGACGCGTGTCTTCTGTACGACTCCAAAACCGCCCATCTCCTGCGCATTATCTTTCGACCACGGACGCCGAGCGAAATCGTTGTTGACCGTCAGATCTCGAGTGCCTCATCCAACGGTTGTCGGTCATCCAAGCTGCGCACCACTTAACCCGGTCCATCGCACCCGCTGGCCCACCGCTTGTCGCCCTCCGCCATCGATCCCCACCATGATCGATGGTCAGGAATTGTTTATCCGCCGTTGACCATTCCGCCGTCGCCCAGGCCTCCACGTCATCTCCAGCGTCCATCGTACATGCGTCCATTACATCACATATATCGGATCATTTTCATGTTTTTAACATTTTTTCATGAATGTTTTTCTCTTGTTTTCCTCCGAAGCCTCCTTTGCATAATACCTTGCCACAACGTCGTCTGCCATTTCACCAATGCGCGTCGTGCTCATTATCCTTGCACCCGCCGCCTTGTCCATTGATTTATTCATGCGGGGTTCATTTATCTACGGGGGTTTTCAATAGGAGATAGCCATGATGCACGTCTGCGCTACGAGGACGAGAGAAATCCACGAAGATGTCTATGCCCGAGAGGTAGAATTCATAAAGAAAGGACCCGAAGGTGGCAGATCGATCATTTAAAGAAGCAGAGTTTAAAGCCCTGTGGAAAACCTTCCAGAGCCATTAAAGCCTGAGCCAACCTGCCAGAAGAAAAATGGAGTGGAAAAGTGCTTCAGTACAACGCAAAGGAGATTAAGACACGCTAATGAATATCTTGGGCTTTAAATCAGTGGTTTAGAAGGCAAAGCATCGAATTGAAGACCCCGAGGATCGATCAGGAGGTCCTGAGCGCAAGTAAAAGGTAACATCAGGGTTTATTCATCAGCAGAATTTTTCTCTTCATAAAGTACAGGGTGCCCATACCTCTTTATTTATGCACAATGTCCCTGAAGGAATTCCCACCCTAACAACAGTTCAAAACAATTAAAACATTTATGAAGCAGACTTTTCGGTAGTCCTTTCGTCTTTTGTTCATTTACCACAAGTACATCACATCAGCCGAAGGATATCAAAATCATATCTAGAGAATATCACTTTTGCACAAAGAGGTGACAAAGATTAAATACTCAGCAGTCAAACAGAATGGGCTTCGGCCCTCTTTCGTTTCAAGGGGTTAATACAGCATTTAGTTTTTCATCTACCCCTTCTGTTTTCCTTCAGCTATAAATCTCAGAAAGAAACATTGTAATGGTTGTTGGTTGTTGATTAGACATCAGAGAAATGCAACCATTTTCCTCTTGAGACAAGTTCTCTGTGTAATATTGTAAGATAGGCTGAGATTTGATGTATTCAGACTGAATGTTCAAGCTGTGGGAAATGATGTACCTGATTGGTGTTGTTTTTAATATGACAAGCACATTTCTTTGGAAACTGATCTAAAACAGCTGGTGATGTTTCCCTATCTTTGTGTTTGATTTCATTTCATTCCATTTCTACTGGCTCGCATCAGAATTTTGGCATAAGATTTACCCTTGATAGGTACCTTATGTTGCTGCTCTCCCAGCCTTTTATGTTTTCTGCTTATATGTGTATCTGAATATTGATTTCAATTGATTTAACCAGTGTAGTGGATGTTTTTTCCTGCTCTAAGATGTATGAATTAATGAAATCTATGTTTATATGTTCTTGTTAGGATTTATGGATGAGTTGAGAACACTGGGAGGTATAGAACCTCGTTTCTGCCTCACTAGGATCTTTCCATCTCATTAAACCTTTCTAAGACCCCTTCTGTTAAACTTATCCTTGTTTTTCCTTGGAGTTGCTAAAGCAGACCTGGAGTTAAATGACCTCTGGTCCGATCTATAAGCAGCGCCTTTGTCCCCCATTGAAAGCTGTCTTCGAGTATGTCCAAGCAGGTCTGGAGTTAAATGACCTCTGACCTGATCTATAGACAAGAATTTGGCTATCTTTCCTTCTTTCCCTCTCACTCATTTTCAGTCCTTAATGTTCCATTCCATCAATCATCTTTAAGATCCAAATGCTATAGATAACTAGCCCAATTGAAAGCTTGCACATTGAACACAAGTAAACCCTTTCTTGACTCCATTGCCCAGTGGCCTTGATGTTCCCTGAGTTGTCTGTCTTAGCCTAATTCCCTCTATGCTCATCCTTGTCTTATATTGGACTTTCCTTTCCTGATTCCCAACTACCAAACACAAACCATAAAACAAACAACCCTGAGCCTATAACTAGCCTAAAATCATAACTTAGAGCTTAAGAGACATAAAACCTTTGACTATCATAGAGAGATCCCTCTCCGGACTTAGGAGGGCTAGATACTAAGGTCTGAAAGTGGTTCTATGTTGTCTCATCTTTTGGTCTTTCCAACCTGGCCAAAAAATGGGAACCCCAACAGGGAGATAAGGGAATAGACTGCAATAATAGGATAACAGTGAGAGGGATGAAGAAACCAAGTGAGGGAAGAAAAAGTTTGGCACCAAAACAAATTTTGAAACTCCAACCTGAAAACCCTAAAGAGGCATTTCTTCAACAAGATGATAGGTTTTGGATTTTGACATTCAACTCTCATATCCAATCTCCAACCACACCAAGCACTATTCAATAGCAATTCAAATTCTCACTCGAACTTACATGGTGCATAGGAGGTGGAGTTAATTTAAAATTTATGGAGCAGTGGCAAAGTTTTTGTGTGTAAGCTCTGTGCACAGCCCATTGTGCCGCGCACACTGTATGCGCCGCACACGTTCAATTTTACACTATGTAGAACGACTCTATTCACCGCGACGAGCCAATGCGCCGCGACCTTCACCCAACGCGCCGCGACGAGGATTTCACACACAGTCCGGCCTCCAAACACTGATTTCACCCTCCAACTTATTCCTCCATGATTTCTCTTCGAATATTTGATGTTTTGGTATAAAAATGGATTTTTTGAAACACAAGAATCATATTTGTACCCATGACTTTGATTTTCGATTTGAAAAACCCACTTTTTGAAAACTTTGGCACTTTTACAAAAGAACTCTGTTTTGCTTGTTTCCTTTGATTTTTTGCGCTGAATGATGAAATACTTGTCTATTTTTTGCAGGGATAGCTGGCATGGGATTTGGCAAAGGCGACCAGGGCTGCGCCTGAAGAATTTCGTAACTGAAGAAACTTTGAAACTTACATTATGTTCATTACGAAAGATAAAATGGATGATTTTTCTTCAAAACCGAGTTTTGAAGAAGAATCATGATCAAATAATATGACGATGAAATTTTTCACTGAAAAACTTATTTGAAACTTCCTCATGTGCCTGCTGGCATTATTGGACACTTTGAAGACTAAATTTGTGAAACCGTAGACCTAATGAGACTGAAAACCCTAAAAAGACTCTTTGTCAAGCAAGAGACCAAACATGATTGTAAATGACTGGAAATGATTTTAATGGACCTTGATGAACAGACCTGAGCCAGCAGGTACAAGACATGAGGAACATGAGTGAAAAGACTCTTACGTCAGATGATCCATGCTCCTAATGGAATGCAGCTAACAAGACTGGATGAGACACCTAAAATGAAATGCAAAAAAATAGATTTTGATCTCTGACGGAGGGATGAAAAGACCGACTCTAACACATCCAAAACCACTTACCACCTGAATTGAACGCGATAACCACTCGCAGTATTTCCGAACCTGCTCTTGCTCAAATTTCGCGTCAAGACTATTTTGAAAGCCATTTATTCACAGTTTTCTCCATAAAACCCTTATGCGCATTCATTTTATTCTCACTGCTCCTTCCGCTTCCGCCCGACCTCTGTGAAGAAGTTTATCTAACACCCGCAAGTTTTATTAAATATTTTTGTCCTGTGTAGGTTTAATGGCAATTTAAGGGTAAAAACTCTTCCCACTATTTGTGAAAGGACTAGGTCGACGATCATCATCCAGGGAAGGTTAAATGGAGAAAATAAATTTCCAATGCGTAAATATGGGTCTTTAAATCAAGTATTGCATGAATATTTGTTATTCAAATCAAACCCCCGTGCATTAAGGTCCTCTTTCCACAACAGCAAAAGGAAAAGCACATTGGAAGAAATAAAGTTTTAAATACCGAGAACCAAAGAAAGGGGATTAAAAACTAGTTCAAGTCAGCAGGAAAAGTGTAAGGCAGTGAAGATAGAGAAGATTGGAGATGAAGGATTGCGCACAAAGACTAAAGATTAGAAAGTTTAATCCTGCAGTCTTGAGGTTAAATGCATTTTAAAAGTGAATGCAGTTAGCAAAAAGATAATTACGGGCCCAAGCGATAGAGGATTAAAAGGTAAAAATCAGATGGAGTGTTAAAGGACATCAAAGAAGATTAATTTAAAAGGCAAATCAAGGCTAAAAGGGCTTTAAAACACAGTTTTATGATTAAATCAAGTAGACTTAGACTTAAAGATAGCCTCGAATACATAAAAGGAGTAGTTATTACACAAAACGATATTTTATAAACTGTCAGACAGTTATTGTAAAAGGCAGAAAGGAATCTCAAAGTCAATCTTTTCAGCTATTTCATCCTCAAGAAGTAAACACAGATTTAAAAACACAAAGAAGTAGTTGAGAAACATTCCTACCTTATGTCTTGCATGGTTTTTAAGGATAGGAGTGCATTTACTGGGTCATTAATAACATTTTGAACCCTATATAGTTCCACCTCCTCATTTGCAGCATAAATACTGCATTTGAACTCATTGTATGGGGGCATTTGATAACTCTTTGAAGTAATACATAGTTCTGCCGAGTTTGAAGAGAAATTGATGTACTGGAACCTGTGGATGTTTTGACCTGTTTGTGGATGGAGAAAGCTCTGTCATTGGATCCCTGAGCTTGGTTGCTGGTGAAGTATTCTAAACTATTTAATGTTTTTCCTGTTTTTGTTCTGTCTCCATCATCTCTTACTTAGAGTAGAGTAAAATTTTTAGGCTAAGAAATGTCTCCTGGAAGCACCTTAGACCTGTTTACTCTTCACTATATTTATGTTTTCATCTGCTGAATGTTTGATTGAGTAAGTTTAACTGCTTTTTTCAACCTTAAAGCTAGTTTATTTCAGAAGTAATTCAATACAGTTGGCCTCAAGATGATTTATGGTTTCCTTGCTTCTTGTTGACACTTTCAAAATTATTTCTGAAGTCTCCTTTCAAAGTACCATTATCCAAATTTTTTCAAAGAGGTCCGTTTTGATCATGCCCTTTGTACTTGCTCAAATGATTGTTTTGAAAGCCTTTATAATTGCAGCCCTAGATGTTTAGGAGTTCTGTCTTCTATGAATTCAATTATTTGTGAATCCTAAATGTTTTCTTATCCTTGAGAGTGAAATCTTTGATGAAATAGAGCGTTCCTCGACTCTTAGATTTCATTTTGAAAGTTTGTCTTGAAATGGATATTTGCTGAAGTGTAATTTGTAGAATTCATGGTTAGCCCTATCTATAAAATATTTCTTCATGTTCAAATGATGTTTTAAGTCCCTTTGTTGAAGAGTACATATAATTAAGGATTATTAACTACCCTTAGTTCTACTTTTCATTCTAAAACCTTGATGATCATTTCATTTCACCTGAACAACTTTGTAGATCCAACAGCCAAATTAGATTTGCCCTTTGATACCCCTAATTCATTTACAAACTTGTTACAAACTTCTACTTGACTCCATTGCCCAATGACTTAGAGATTTCCCTTTTCTATCTATGCTCCCTAGATCATCATGTCCCAAAAAACAATTAAACAAACTCAAGCTTAATAACTAGCCTAAAATCAACCTTTTAAAAGCAAACAAGTCATATCTTTGCAAATATATTGAGAGATCCCTCTCTGAGACAAGGAGGGCTAGATCCTAGAGCTTTAAAGACTGGTTTCAATACAAGAAAAAAGGACATTGGTGAGGGGCGAAAAATGTCACCATAAGCTCACTGGTGACGGTCAAAAGAGCCTTCGTCATTAAAAACTGAACGTCACCAAAGGTGGCGTCGCCGAAAGTATAGGTGTTGTGGTGACATTCAAGGTTCGTCACCAATAATGATTTATAATGACGGATAGTGACCGTCACCATTGCATATGAGCAATGGTGACGGACAATAGCCTCCATCACCAAAAAGTTGAACGTCACCAAAGGTGGCGTCGCCAAAAGTATGTGTTGTGGTGACATTCAAGGTCCGTCACAAATATTGATTATAATGACAGATAGTGACTGTCACCATTTCAAATGAAAAACAATGATTTATTGTGATGGACCTTCCATGGCCGTCACTATTGGTGCATATATATGGCGACGTTCATTGACCGTCACCATTTCATATTTGGTGAGGGTCAAAAAACGTCATGATAAGTTCATTGGTGACTTCAAGGTCTGTCATGAATAATGACTATAATGACAAACAATGACCCTCAAAATTTCATATCAACAACAATGATTTATGGTGACAGACCTTTCATGGTCGTCACTATTGATGCGTATATATGGTGGCATTCATTGACCCTCACCATTTCATATTTTGGTGAGGGTCAAAAAATGTCACCATAAGCTCATTGGTGATGGTCAAAAGAGCTTCGTCACCAAAAATTTATCACCGCCATTCCATATGAATATTAGGGCACGATGGAATCAAACCACCAACCTCCTGCTTGTAAAGCAGGTGCTCTTCCATTGAGCTAGCACCCTTTAAAGAATTAGAATCCAATGAAGAGATATACAAATCAGGACTGAAAAAGTGTGCAAATACTATGATATGAATTGCCAAGTTAATCATCTGAAGTCTGAAATGGTGTATATCTGCATAGAGAGAAAGTAAAAGAAAGGAAGGTAAATCGTGAATTGCCAACTTAATCATCTGAAGTCTGAAGTGTTGTATATCTGCATAGAGAGAAAGTAAAAGAAAGGAAGATTTACCTTCCTATTCTTAGTATTCAAAAGAAATTAATATATATATTTCAAGTGAATATGAAGTAATAAGCAGTGTCTTGACTAAACCAAGGAAAATAGAAGTAGAAACCAATTTCTCTAAATGTTGGAGCAGATCAGTGTAAGACGATGAAAATATAAAGGATCAACATTGGAAGCAGTGGTGAGGTCTTGGAAGCATTCAAAGGTCAAGGGTCTAAGTCCTGGTCATGGTACTTGTCATTTGAAGATCTATAAGAAGAATTTCTTGTGGGTTTTCCTCTCCAAGAGGGAGAGGTTTTGCCCTCACTCTATGAGCCTAACTTTGTGTCTTTTGTATTTTGGTAATTTACTTGATGAAAGACTAAATAATCTAAGCAAGAGAAGACATAAGTAACTCAAGTAAACTCACAAGTAATTATCAAGAAGAGAATTTGAATTAATCTCCAGCCCTACATATTCTCAGCACATAGATCACCTTATTGAAAGTTGAAACACCAAACCATCCATTACCAAAATAAAAAAGACACAAAGTTAGGCTCCTAGAGTGAGGGAAAAACCTCTCCCAAGAAAGACTAAATAAGCTAAGCAAGAGAAGTCATAAGTAACTCAAGTAAACTCACAAGTAATTATCAAGAAGAGAATTTGAATTAATCTCCAACCCTACAAATTCTCAAAACATAGATCACCTTGTTGAAAGTTGAAACACCAAACCATCCATTTTTGTTGTTTAAGGTTTTTCATGTGTAGCTATATTTTCCTTTTGAATGGGAGGGCATCACAAAAACATACTTTCCCTAGTATTATCTTGAGTATAGATAAGACCTTCTCCAACAATAAAGGCTAATAGATGTATGCTAGTTTCCCTGAGTTCTAAATCTACACCTTGCATAACATTTAGTCATGTCACTCGATTCTTTGCAAGATGGCACATAAGAGTAATGGGTAAGGAACCTTGCATAACATTTATTCATGTCACTTGGTTCTTTGAAAGATGGCACATAAGAGTAATGGGTAAGGAATATTTCATTGAATCAAATAATAAGCTTGAAAATTGCCACAAATATCTTGGATTTCTTCCATAAATAATTCAATCTCTAGAGCAGTTGATTGTCAATATTGGCGCAGCTACCTAAGTAGAACTACAAAAGTTCATATTTCACTATTATTAATTCAATTGAAACTATTCTTTCTCTTGATAATATTCCAGTTTCTAATCCCGTACTAATCATAGAAGATGTAGATACAAGCCCTCCCAAGACACTGAACCCCCTAAACACCAAACTACTCGGCCACAAGGAAGAGACATCCCATGGAACCTATGGAATGCCTCCCTCTCCACCATCCTTTCTGATGACCAGTGTCCTACCTATATTTTGTGAGTGTTAGTTTTTCAAACACTGCTGGAGACATATAGATGATCAATGTTCAATTCTACTTCAAGGAAAGGTTCATTGGTGTTTTACATCTTTTGGAGATTGTCAATCTCTAGTTCGTATTGCCCTCTTTGGGATATGGCAGTCCTTACAGAGTTTGGCATTATTCAATCTATGGAAGATTTATGTTTTTCAGCATGAGGATAGCTCATTCTATGCTTATGTTCTGTGGAGGGATAAGGTATACCATCAGCGTTTGGCCAAAGACACCATTGATCAAAGATGCCCAATGTTTAGATCCCATTGTTTATTTTTATAGGCTCTTATATTTTGATAAGAGTTTATGATCTCCACTTTTTTCTCTATTGTTTTTGAATAATTTTTACAAATATAGGACATGTTTTCCAAAAAAATAAAAATCATTACAAATTCCATCCTTACCTGGTATTACCATCAATTTCATATAGCAGAACTAAAGAAAACTAAGATGGGGAAAAAGAGAAGACGTGAACACCAATGGAATACAATTCTAATTTTAGCATGGATAGGTCAGATTCATATCTAGATATGGACATTAAGCAGCTAAGCTACAATTTTCTTCTGTATTTTCAACAAATTAAATGTGATACAAAACTTTGTACGAGTTTTTATCCCAGCAGAATGTTAGGGAAGTGTAATGGAATAAGAAAGGTAAAGTTTCGAACCTGCATACATTCATACCAATAGGTGGAGATTGAAACCTGTAGACATTCTTACTGCATATTTTCCATTTTGGCATTGTCCATTATTCCAAATCCAACCTAGAATTCTGATAATAGTGACTAGTACAACTTGCTAGTATATACAACAAACCCATGTCAAATAATTGTGACAATACAAAACTTAAAAATATGCAAGTACATGTTTTAAGGTCATTGGGATCTGCATCCTATCTCTGTGTGATGGACATATTTTAATTAGTGTGCTCCAAGGAAGAGATAAAATCTCCTTGAGATCTACACCCTATCACTAGATTGCTTGCACCCTTCTTAACTAGACTTCAGACTAGGTCAAAATTAGAAAACTACTTAAATGAATTTAAAACTAACATTTGCAAAGTGCATGCACCCTATTTTACATGGAAAACACATGCAAATTGCTGAGAATAGATTTTTAAGAACAGAACAACAATCCAATCTATAAGATTTATCACTCCCTCATAATTAAAGTGCCATACTGTTGAATTTGGAAAGAGGAAGTGTGCCCCTCACTATCCTGTTGAAATTATGCAACTAAAGCACTCATACCTCATTCATACATGTGCCGAGGAGTGCCACATGTGCAATCAGATTGTAAAAGACTATCCAAGGTACAATATTTTTATACTACCTCTTATTGAAAAAATTGTTCTCCACCCATCCAAGTCTCCCCATGAATATCTTGAAATTCCCTTGGCCAAGGGCTTAGTCAAGATATTTGCAACCTGTCTGAATGTACTCTAGATCAATTGCTCCCTTCTAAAACATGTTTCCAACAAATGGTACCTGATTTTAATGTGCTTGGAGCAATCATGGAATATTGGATTATCATAGAGTTCGACACAGTTTTAATTGTCACAATTGACCCAATTGGGCTCCAACATCTCACATGTTAGTGCTGCAATAAACTTGTGAAGCCATATATGGCTTTACAACTCATAGTGTTGATTGCAATGTACTCTGTCTCTTCTAAACTCAATCGCACTAAATGCTACTTCTTAGTCAACTAGAAAATTATTTCTAAACCCAAATTGAAGCAGCACCAGAAGGTACTCTTCTTATCACTTGCATCTCCTACACAATAAAAATCAATAAATCCATGCTGCATCAACTCACCATCTCTTGCATATTTCAAACCATACTGTTTTGTACCCTTAAAATATCAAAGAACATGTTTTGCAACTACCCTATGAATATGCCTCAGATCAACTGTGAACTAGATCAAGGTGTTCACTATGAAACATACATCAAGTATATAATCAATTGTCTATACATCAAAGGATCTACCATGTCTGAGTTCAAGTCATCATGCAACCTAGAATTGGCATCATTGGGGTGACCATGGATTTACAAACAATCATTTGGAATCTTTTCAAGGTCTCAAGCATGTACTTTCCATGCCAAAGGAAAACCTCACTTGTACTTGGCCACACCTCTGGACCCAAGAAACAATACATCAAACCAACGACTTTCATATTTAAATATTCATTCCTACTGGGTATGTGTTATATTCAGACACTGGAAGCTCTATGAAATGAACAAGATCGATATTGTCAGCTTCCTCTACTCTTTCAATTGTTGCTTTTGCTTGCCTTCACAAAAAATTCAAAATTAGAAAATTTATTATGAACACTTGTAAGGAAACCAAATTTGAGTATTTCGTAAAGGAAGCAGTGATATTTTCTGATTTAGCTTCACCCTTTACCAAGAATAATGAAAAAATGTTTGTTCCAAGATCAAGTGCAAATTATTACAAGGCTATCCACCATTTTCTTTTAGCCATAGATCCCCTTATTGAAACACCAAACCATCCATTTTTGTTGTTTAAGGTTTTTCATGTGTAGCTATATTTTCCTTTTGAATGGGAGGGCATTGCAAAAACATACTTTCCCTAGTATTATCTTGAGTATAGATAAGACCACCTCCAACAATAAAGGCTAATAGTTGTATACTAGTTTCCCTGAGTTCTAAATCTACACATTGCATAACATGTAGTCATGTCACTCGGTTCTTTGCAATATGGAAAATAAGAGTAATGGCATGCTCTGTTTCTTGTAATGCAACAAGAGAAGTCTAGGGTCTTTATGTTATGTTATTTTCCTACCAAGTGAATCGGTTGGAAGGTCAGTGGCATACAATGCACACAAGATATAATCTTTTTCGGAAAATAAAAATAAAAAATAAAATGGCAATGCATTGTCTAGAATTGAAACAACAGTAGCATTTTCCCCAATATAATTCACCCTCGTTGTTACAACTGCTAGCCCTAAACCCCATAACCCATCACACTGTCTATCTTTATTCCGCACAGAGAATGGACCCACTCTATCTCTAAAGCCTGATGAAATTTCATCCCGTAGGAAGTGAATAAATGTTGACAAGCTTGAAAAAATCCCAGCAAACTGCAATATCTTAGCACCTCCTCTAACACATGCTAAAGATAAACATAAATTCAGGATTGCAAGAGCTGAATCTCTCCAACTATCATGTCGAAGCTGACTAATTACACCCTTTGTGGGAAAATGATTTTGAAAAACAGGAATCCATGTATTAGATGAAAGGAAACCTTTTAAGAGCATATCAATTACAACTAAAGATATGTTTGCAACATTATTTTTTTCAACACAACTGCAAAGAACAGGCAAAAATCCCAAACTCATAAGAGAAACATCGGAAAGGACATCTCCCACATTCTTCCTATCTTTGATTCTCCATTTTCCTAGTACTTTTTATGTTGAGAATGAATAATATCTAATTATGTCACAAGCACTTCCAGGAGTCATCTAAGCATTGTTTCCAATCCATCTGGAATAAATGGCTTGATATACATCAATTATCTTAGGCTTGTGATCACTATTCTGATCTCCTTTGCATCAGGGATAATTTTAAGGATGGAACATTATCTTGAAGTTTAAAAAATTGGCGAATCTCACTAGTCCCTAACATGAAAACTATAAAATGTTTATTGATGTATTTGTAAAATTATTCAAAATTATAATGATGTTATATATATTGTCTATATAATGTTTGCGATTTTTAACGTAAAATAATTTAATATTGTAAAATTTAGGCGAATCATTTTTATAAAAAAATGGAAACTGGTGAATATTTTTTTGGAAAAACCATAGAAAATTAGCCCACCTACGAATATTAGCCCCTAAAATTTTCCATGCTTTGCATAAAGTGTCCAAGTTTGCATCTTATTTTTTATTGATACTATAAAGTTGGACATCCATCTCACAAAAAATATCAAAATTTGGGCCTATTTAAAGAGAAAATTTAGCATGTAATTTGTTGGGTCACCAAGGGGGCCTAACACCTGTATTGATAACAGATAATTGAAAATATATTCAACACACAACCCTATTGATTCTTCTGACAAGGCTGCATTTAGGTTTATTGATCCCAACTGCGCCCCCTATCCAAAAAGACACAATATGAGGTCCTATAAATAGAAGGATAAGCACCAAAACGCACTGAACCAAAAATGTTATACCATAAACAAGGAAAGTAGGTAGAGTCTAGATACATAACAAGCACTTAAATTGTTTTGGATAAGTATGATAGTTCTCAAGCATGAATGAACTTACAACCATTTTGTCGAATATTGAAAAGGCTAACACAGTCATCAATGCTTTTAAGGCATTCAACTAAAAATTTGCAAGACAAGAGGCCTTGTTTAAAATTTACACAACTAAATATTTCTAGTGTCTTTTTTGCTGCAGCTGTGAACCCTTTGTCTTCAGAGTGAGACCACCACCCTATACCCAATTCTATTTCAAGGGATTTGGTATCATAAATATACTTATATTCACACAATGGATGAAGCTCATGCTATCTGAAGTCTTCATCAAGACTTACTGATCTTGTTTTGTTACATTCATAGTGGTGTTAAATGATGCTGAACTTCATATTCTTTTGTCTTTGCAATTCCAGTTGCAAGGGCACCACTACCAATTTAGTGGTGTACTAAATTAGCCATTGAATCCTATAAGATAATGCTAGCAAAGAGCTCAGTATTCTAAGCCATTGAATCCTATAAGATAATGCTAGCAAAGAGCTCAGTGTGCTTCTTGAACCTCTTAGACCTGTTATTGTGTGAAGGCAGTTGTTCTTTCATGATAGGCGACTTATATAGTTTGACTGTGGTAAATTGCAGAAGTTAGTGATTTTACTCAGACAGTTAAGAATTTAAGATCAGTAGGGCACAAAGAACTGGAATTCACTCAAATGACGAAATAAATTAGAAAGACATTGCTTTTGATGAGCTGAAGGGGCTTTTGTACCACCTTGAGATGAGTTGAATTATTGTACAAACCTAAATAGATCTATTTAGATGCTGAATTTGATTCCAATATGAGAGCCCTATTTCCAATCTCATTAATGGCCTAAATATCATCCAAGATGATCATGAATATGCTGGGTATGGTTCTGAATTGGAAGAGCCCCTCAATCATTTTATGACATCATCGTTTGAGGAGTCTGGTTAAGAGTCTATCCATCAATTTAGATAAACAGTGTAGCAAAACAATTCTTTGCATTCTAGTGACTGGTCCTCTGCACTTTATAGAAGATATTTTAGTCACCCTAAATTTCCATTTGTGAAATCAAGTTGTAAAATTTTCCATTGACAGGCCTTGCAAGACCAATTTAGCATCATCATAGAAATTCCTTGAAAATATTTCAAGGTTGTCCTCGTTAGCTTAGCAATGGAAAGAAGTCATTAAGCTTAGAAAAATTTGCTTTTCCTTTTCTTTACAGTTGCTTTGATCATGCCATGGTTAAGTCCTTTGATATGACAACCTACAGAAAAGAAATTTAAATGATTATGAACATATTTCTTTTATGGGTCCACAAGGAAGTTTACTAGCATGAACTCCTTAAGGCAACAATCCAATTAGCTACAAAAACAAGGTAAACGACCATAACTCATAAATCAGATCCCTGATGCATCCCTTAGTCTGTATCGTAGCCATTTTGAGTTGACAATTCTCCATGATATATATTTGGTGGATCACTTGCAAGAATTTTGAGCCATCTCTTGCCAAGTCTGGCAGTAGAACTAACAGAAAAACACTTTGATGGACCATTGTAGCTTACTGAAGATAGCCTTCCCACCTAGAACTCACTTCATTACAGTAGTTATACCTATAAGGAATAATTCGTAAAGGAGGATGGTCTTTCTTTCTCGCACTAGTACCACCAATACCTCTTATTTCATTCACCAAAAATATGTGAGCTCGGGATATCTGCACATCATGATCTCAAAACGGTATCCTTATATCTGCAACTTATAAACTACATGTAAAAGAAATAAATCCCAAGTGCACAACAACGATGTCAATTTTAGTCCAAATTTGTGCCCAATTTGTTTTTCAGCAGCTTTGAATGACATTTCTCAATGATCATTTGGAAGAACACACTTATGTTTTTTCAGTTGAAAGCTAGTTTAACCTCAATTGTGAGCCACTACTCATCAAGTGCCACATTTATCTCCTCAGCTCAGCAAATACCCTTGATATACAATGACAAAAATTTACCAAGAAAATATCCTTTCTTAAAGACGAAATTGAAGTAAAAAAGGGAGGGCATTGTCTGAAGAATAGAAGACATTAGTGCAACATAAGTAGGAAATTTCTTAGGTTGACTCGCCTGAGACATGGAATTAGATGCTCCCACTTGTTCCTGTACACCCTACAATGTTTGAGTAAGCCATCTTAACTTCCTGGCTACACTAGTAAGTAATTAGGTCTCTGTTCCTTGACTAGAATCTTGCTGATCTAACTTTGATTTCTTTTTCAGTTTTAGAACAGAATCTGGAACAACATTTTCGCATGCATTAATCACTATAGGATGTTTCTATGATTTTGAGGACCATTCATATTCATCAAACTTCATATCCTTGCTCACCAATGTCTTAAGTTGCACTTTAATTTAGATCATGTAGGCCTTGGATATCTTACTCTATCCAACAAAGACCGCCTTTATGTTCAAGGGTTCAAGATTAGTCCTTTTCTCATCATGAATATGAATATAAATTGGAAAAAAGAAAGGAAAAAAAAATGTAATACTTGTGGCTTCTCACCAACAAAATATTTCTTTGGTGTTTTGTCCTTCAAGATCCTGTGAGGACATTGGTTCAAGATATAGACAACGTGTTGCAAGATTTGGCTTAAAGACACATGGGTAAATCCATGTCCTGGATCATGGTTTTAGCTATCTCAATGATGGATTTGTTACTCTACAAGCCCATTCTTAGCATCCTCTTGATCCTTGTTTCCCTGCAAAAGGTATCAAAGTCCTTGGAAAAGGTTATAGTCCACTAGATTGTCTCTCCCCTAACTTCCAAGGTTGAATGTAGGAAACTCAAGACAAAGTAGCAACAAAATGGGCATGTGAAGCAATTTGGATTGGGAAAATACTTGCAGATATGCAAGTTCATTAGGATAAGCATAATAATTTTTGTGATAATGAGGGATTTACCAAGATGGAAAAAGACCCACCTTTGATATTAATCAATTGCATTGAGGTGCATATATTACAACACTCTATGTTGTTATTTTGTTTTTGGTCAAAATCAGGGGAAACACTTCCCCACTATAACATGGGGAAGCGCACTTTCAAAAATAGTGGACCATTGGCTAAGCTGTTACATTTGAGGGTTTTCTATGCCCATATAAAATCCATTTGGACTAGAATTTTGTATTTTCCTGTTGGCCTCATCATGGGCCCAAAGTAACACAATGGAGTGTGCTTGTCAGGATTTGAACCCAAGTCATCAAATGAACTCCCTCTTATTGGTAGACCATTTTTTCTTGCAGCTCTTTTTGATAGCCAAAAGCCCTATTAAGGGTGGTGTTGGCACGGGATAAATTTTAAATTTACATTTTGTCCTGCATATTTTCAAATTCAATAGCGAAAATGGGACAAATTTGAAATGGCTTCACCAACTAGTGCCCCACCACTTGGACCTGCTACTTACGTTGTATACTGCCTCAGTATCTTGAATCTGATTGACACTCACAACAATGAAGCCCTTAGCCACTTGTTAACAAATCTAGATACACAAACCAGTGCCACTTCCAAGGGTTTTGAATGTGCTCCTTTGGGCACAAATTTTGTAGTTCCTGTTTCAATTCCATTTGTAGTAGAAGTGGCTACAAGGAAAATTCCCGTAACCATTCATCTCTCAGCAAAGACAGAGTTGGTAGATTAATTGGGGAAGGCTTACAAAAAGGTCTTAGCTATTCATAAGAAGTTACCCCCTGGTGGTATACTGGAATTTGTCACAGGAAAAAAGGAGGTGGAATTTCTATGCAGACAGTTGAGGAAAGCCTTTGTGAAAAGAAGCAAAAGCAATGTTAAAATACATGATATTTCTCAAAAAATCAAAGCCCACTGTAGACAAAAATTATGTTGCAACTGAACCCAATATTGAGGGCATTTCTCAAGCTATGGATGGCACAGATGATAGTGGGAAACATAAAGATGGAACTAATAGGTTTAACTCATTTGACGATGAGGGGTTTGAAGTTCAATCAGAGGCAAACTTATCTTCCTCTGATGCTGAATTTAATTCACATTCAGATAATGAAGAAGAAGAGTGTCTTGACAGTGGAAGAAATTTCAGTTGATAGTGTTGAGCAATAAGTGAGGGAGTAGATATGAAATTGGGAAATATGTTTGATGTTTCAGAAACATCAATTTCTCTCCCATCCAATCAGCCTAATATGGAATCAGATAAGAAGTGCACTGTGGTAGTTGATACATCAAATGAAATAGCTGGTGATGGAGACATCCCTCATGCATGCATTGGTCAGTCACGGAGAATGCAAGTACCAAATGTTGATATGCAACATAAAGTCATGACTGAAGCAGTTGAAAATCATATGCCTCAAATAGTTATTATTGATGAAACTGGAACAGAGCCTGAAGAAATGGCAGCCAGTACTATTTCTCAGCGTGAAATCCAATTGGTTAGAACTGCGCATGGAATGACTATTGAAAATATCATAAAGAATCCTTCTTTAGAGATGCTTGTAGAGGGTGTGCAGAGTGTTACCCTTGGAGATGATGAGGCAAAGAGAAGGGGAGTTCAAAAGGCTATAATTGAGAGAAAAAGACCATCCTCATTTACTTATGCTGTAGAGATGACATCAGGGACCGAATGTCGTATTCATCACAGCTTAGAAGCAACTGTGGATGCCATATTAGCGGGTCCTCTATAAATTTTTTCATATCCATCCCAGGGGATAAATATGCTGTATGATACAGTATGCAATGTCAATTCAAAAATAGAAATAATTAATCAAGTATCTATCTTGGCCTGTTCAAACTTCATATAAAATTTCCATGATATGTTGTGAATAGGAAAATCTCCATCATTTGAGGTCCGCCAGATGGTTATGAAGGTAGTGACAGATGGAAGTCTTGCCACAACAGAACCATACATTGGAAGCCATTTTAGGAGCACTTTGACATGTTTAGAGTCTGATGGTGTTTTTGAGGCTGGTAATGAGAGTGGTGATGATGATATTTTTGGGTTGAAAGGTAGTTATGAGCAATTTCAGAAGGATGATGATTCACCACTTATTTTATATACTTATAAAAGATCATGGAGGCTGATCTGGAGCAAGTAGTGGAAGTAATGGGCCTAGAGAATGTAGTTAAATTCACAATGACATTGGAGCAGCTAATGCAATTCTTGCTTTACATTCTAAGCTCAAGGAGAATTCATGGATTCGAGGAGTGGCTAAATATCAGCGTCTACCCATATTTGTGATGAAGACATACATGATGGTGGAGATGGTAAGGGTCATGCGTACTATTCTTGGTTTCGAGACTCTTGGTGCAAGTTATTTTATTAGTTCATTCAAAAAGCTTAAGAATGATATTGAGATATTATATGGAGCAGCCAAGAGAAGATATTCCCGAGAAGAGATTGATTCTTTAGAAGGGGCCATACTTGCTATTGAATATATTGTGATCCCTCGAGGGCAACCAGTTGAACTTCTTCCAAGATGTGCTGACATTATTGCTCGTCAAATAAAGCTGGTGGAGAGTATCAATTAGTAACAGAGAAATCAGGGAGATAGCGAGAGTGACAGCCGATGACTACCCATGTTTCAAAGATATGACATTGCAAAACATTGAATCAGCAAAAAAAAAAAAAATGACATAGTAAGCCTCGATAAAGATTGTATTGAGCAGATACATAGAGGCAGTGAAGATTCTAAAATGATTGAGCTGGTGGTTCAATGTTATAAATATGAAAAAAAGTCTTTTCCTCACACTATATCAACAACGATAGGTGTGTCTAAAAGCAATATAAACAATGAAATGGCTGAATGTTTTGTCAATTCATAATCTATTATTACAAATGAGCAGAGATCTCCTGAAGTGGAGGAAGATAATCCCAAGATGAACCTGATGCAAGTAAGGCTATGCGTATTGGTGTTTCGACAGAGGATGGTCTGGTAGAAGGAGATTTGAGAGCTAAGAACTATAACACTCTGGCAGTGGAGCTTCTGCCGATATTATGCTAAACCTCATGCATGTTCGACTTATGAAGGATAACCATTGGTTTAGATTGACGGTTCAAGTTGATTTCAAACCCCCTCAGTGTTTCGAATTTTAATGGAGGAGGGGGGGTTCGAAATGGGTACTTTTCAAACCCAGCCATTAACCACGTGGCAAGCGAAGGATATGTTCGCACCCCCCCCCCCCCAATCACAATACGGCTTACCATCTGTTGGGCTCTCCGAAATCCGGTTTTGGGTTTTCGTAAAACAAATGCTCAAAGTCTATACTTGGAACGAATTTTTGTTGCTGGGAAAGGAAAGGAGGTTTGAACTATCATTACCCAAAAAGAGCGATATTTGCACAATAATGTACACTAATGGCACAACTAGTGAACCTAAAGGCATATTTATCACAAATGAAAACAATGTTTCTATGGTGACCGGAATTGCTTATTTTCTTAAATCTCAGAATGAAGAGCTCACAAAGAAGGATGTTTATTTCTCGTTTCTTCCTCTAGCACATATATTTTATCGGGTGACAGAGGAATTTTTCATATCAAAAAGTGCTTCAATAGGCTTCTGGCGCGGGGATGTGAAGCTTTCAGTGGAGGATATTGCAAAACTAAAACCAACTGTCTTATGGGGTGTCCAACGTGTTTTTTGATCACATATATTCAGGTTTAAACCATAAGATCATCGTTGGAGGATTTCTGAATAGAAAAGTGTTTGAATTTATATACAAATACAAGCTTAATAATATGCACAAAGGGTTGAAACATGAAAAAGCATCTCCACTTTTTGATCAAGTTGTCTTTAGCAAGATCAAACAAGGTCTGGGAGGACGTGTCCATGTAATGTCATTAGGATCAGCTCCACTTTCAAGACATCTGGAAGAGTTTCTACGAGTAGTGACATGTTTCCATGTTGTACAGGACTATGGTTTGACAGAAACTTTTGCGGGAAGTTTTGTTTCCCTTCCAAATGTTATTTCAACAATTGGGACTGTTGGTCCACCTATTCCGAATATTGATGTTTGCCTTGAGTCTGTACCTGAAATGGGATATGATGCACTTTTAGAAGTTTAAGCTTTCACAAGGAAAATGCGTTGTAGTGGAAAACCTCAAGAATGTGTGTGGCCAGTGTTCTGCTATTGATTCGGTTCGGATGTTGTTGAGTTCATCATTTGTCATGCAGAGGTCTTAATTGCCTTTGTCCAAGAGGCAAAGCTTCCTACGATTTTGAAATGATTTCAGCTATTAGTTGAGCATGAAAATTCCGTGAGGAAGGCTACAGAGGAGTGGAAAAGGCGTTCCGATTATAAACCCATACTTGAGCAGGATGGCCTTATATGGCAGCATTCTTCCTATTAGGGGAAAAAGAGGGGGACAACAAGAGAAGAATCATTAGCTGAAGTAAGAGATTACAAGCGGCAACAAATGTCATACTGTGGAATAAAGGTCAAGTGAACTCCAACATAGGTGTTACAAGATATAATTGAGGGCCACATGGAGGAAATTAAGATAGCAGGAGGAATTGGTTGGTTTGTAAAGGGTATATTTGAGATACCACAGAAGGCAACACAATCTCTTCCTTCAGACAGTGTGACTGAGCGTAAAAAACAATGTGAAGCCACCAATTCAACCTTTCCTAACAGGGGTGAAGGATTCTCTGTGTCTAGCTATCAAAGGATGCAAAGTGTCATGCGACTAAAGTTTCTGTAGAAATCAATGTTTCGTCTTCTCTGATAAATAGGATCGATGCTATGCTTCACAAGCTAGGAAAAGAAATTGACGATGTAGATGCAAAAATTGGTGACCGATGGCAAATATTGGACAGAGATATTCAAGGGTACACATGGTAGCCAGCACTGCATTAGAACTAATGATCCAACAAAGGTGGTCTGAATGGCAGAGCCAGATGTTAGAGCCACCCAGCGTTGCCTCTTCGTGACCACCTCAGCCACTTTTAGCATACCTTTTTGATTTACGAAGAGCTGCCAAAGTTAATGTTACAGTCGGTTTTGAAAGAGATATTTTTTGTTCAGGCCTTGCATGGCCATAGTTGTCAAATTCTAATTAAATTGTAGTTAATGCAGATTTCCGAAGTAGATTAGGGCAACCAGCATAGTTGCAGTTAAATACTGCTTGTATTTTCATTATCAAGGGTTGGACCTTGTTAGACTCTGCGTTGTAAAGATCATTGTATTGGAGCACTGTAGTTTTTGTTGGGGCATCAATAATAAGAGACCGTTCACAGGATTCTTGAGATATGTTAATGGTGATGTATCTTCTGTGTTAATGTTTTTCTCTGCCTTTCATGCTGAGCATCAATTTTTCTGATTGTGAAACAGAAAATTTAGATTAATATTTGCTAAATGAGCACCTTAATTTTGTCTGTGTTTACTATCTTAATGTTTTCTTCTGAAGTATAGTTAAAGAATTCTTAACTGCTCTTTAGCTATTACTGAACTCATTGTTTTCTTCCATCTCATATTCACACTTCCAGTAAGATCCAGTCTGCATAGTTAGCTTGCCCTATGAATGCCCTTGAAAATTTGATGCACAATTCAACCTTTTATGATTCCATAGCCCAATGGATTAAGTTTCATAGCTCTATCTGTCCAACCACATAATCAATCAAAACAAATAACCCTCATAATTTCTATAACTAGCCTAATATCAGCCTTTATAACCATCAAGCTAAATCATAAAAACAGAGAGAGCCCTCTCTGAGTCTAGGAAGGATAGGTTCTGGACTCCAAAGTGGTTTGATGTTGTCCTCTGTCATTTATTCTTGCCAATATTATAAATTACAGGGCCACAACAGGTGGCACTAATGTTGCAGGCTAGCCAATCAAGATATTCCTACTCAACTTCTATGCCTATAGGGAATAGAAGCTTGGTCTCCAGCGTCGAAATTGGTCCAACTTACCACTATACCAAGCCCTATGTAGGCTAAATATTGATGGTGAGAAATCACCAGAGGGAGGCACTGATGTTGGAAGCTAGTCAATGGGGATAAACCTGGTCAATTTTGTGCCAAATAGGAATAAAACATTAGTCCCTAGCATGGTATATGTTCTTAAATTACACTAAAAAAATCCTAATCAACTCATATTTTTATTAGTAGGAATGATGGAGACATGATTTTTAAGGATGGTATAGCTTTAATATCTTCTCTAGGTTGTTATTTTATTTTTGGTCAAAAGCAGGGGAAACACTTCCCCACTATAACATGGGGAAGAGCACTGTCAAACACAGTGGAACATTGGCTAAGTTACCGCATTTGAGGGGTTTATATGCCCATATAAAATCCATTTGGACTTGAATTTTGTATTTTCCTCTTGGCCTCATCATGGGCCCTTAGTAACACAATGGAGTGCACTTGTTAGGGTTTGAACCCAAGTCATCATATGCACTCCCCCTTATTGGTAGATCATTTTTTCTTGCAGCTCATGTTCATGGCCAGAAGCCCTCTTAAGGGTGCCACTAACGTTGCAGGCTAGCCAATCAAGATAGTCCTAGTAAACTTCTATGCCTATAGGGAATAGAATCTTGGTCTCCAACATCAAAATTGGTCCAACTTACCACTAGACCAAGCCCTATGTAGGCTAAATGTTGACTGTGATAAATCACTAGAGGGAACCACTCATGTTGGAAGCTAGCAATGGGGATAAACCTAGTCACTTTTGTGCCAAATAAGAATAAAACATTAGTCCCTAGCATGGTATATGTTCTTATTGCACTAGTACAAGCCTAATCGACTCATATTTTTATTAGTAGGAATGATAGAGATATAATTTTTAAGGAGAGTCTGGCTTTAATCTCTTGAAGAATGTTCTTGTTGATTTCCCTCTATCTGTGAGATTTTCTAAACTGGCTCCTTAAATTTTGATGACTAGAAACACTAGAGGATATATGTAATTCCTGGGAATTTTGTTAAAGCTTTAAGTGATAATGTTAGCAGCTAGCTATAATTTCTTGTTTTGTATCAATAGTGAATTGAAGGAATTTGGACGCTGGGAAATTGGAATTCACCTGTTGATTTTGGAAATGCACCACTCAGGTACACAAGATGTTATGGATTCTGTAACTTTTTTGTAAACTTCCAAAGTAAGAAGTTGGACTAAGCTAAGCAAGAATCAAGATGATAAGAGGAAGGAAAATTCAACTGGGTTTTGACATATGTAGAAATGGAGAAATCTTGTCTGGAATATAAGCGGTGTATCATTTTGTATTTGTCACAATAAGGAAAATTCAACTGGGTTCTGGCACATGTAGAAATGAAGAAGTCCTATCTGGAATATGAGCAGTGTATCTTGTCTTGTTTTTATGATTAACCTCCATATTATCATCTAGAGGATCAATGGAAGAAGGAAGGAGTCAAAGAATAGATGCAAGGTAACAAGGTTGTTTTGGATATTTGTGTAATAAAGAAGGGAAAATGGGCACTTAAAAGGCAGCCTTGGGCTCTCAAGGAAATGAACTGTTAAGAGCAGATAAACAATCTAGGTTGGAAAGAGAAAATAAAAAATAAGGACACGGTTATATCTTTGCTCCATCAATCATACTGCAATAGCTAAAAGTCTAAGGATGGTTGGACAAAATTCTCATTGTAGCATCTGCTTGGCATTGAGAAGCAAGGACTGTAAGAAGGTTCTTGTACAATAATTTCTTATAAATTGTGAATGCCATTGCCGAAACTGAATCTGACTTTCATGTGTGTCAGGGAAGAGTTCAAAAATTTTCTTCCTTATGCAGTTAGAGAGGAAAATGCTAAGGCTTGCTAAAATCAGCGATTTCCCGCTGCACAGTGGGAAACTAGATAGAGACAGTTACTATTTAACTTTCAAGAACTTATGCTTGACTAGCTGAAAAGTATTGGATTTTTTTTCTCATGACCTTGAGTATAAAGTCTCATAATCAACTGGATGAAAAATCAAGTCTATCTTTCAAATGTTTGAACCAAGACTATATAACTGATATTACAGCAATAAAAGAAATAATTCCAGTCTATAGAAAGGTAGCACAGTAGAAAAATACTTCAATTTTTGGGGTGCTTCAAACAATCTCGTCTTGAAGATAGGATTCCAGGTTGTTTGCAGTTTTTAATTGGCGAAGTTGGCTCTAATTTTGGAACTTTGTCGACTCTTCTACAGGTATCATTTTGCACCAATTCTTCGCCAGGTCTTTTTCTTGGACTCACTAAAGGATTTTCATTTTACGCATCCTTTGTATGATTAAACCTTCAATAGAACATTGGTTTTCCATACAAACTTTCTTAGAGAGAAACTGACAATTCGGAGCAGGTTACAAGACCTCCTTCTATAATGGAAAGAGGTGACCCCAGAATGTGGCAACAGTTTTCCACTTCAGCCGTTGTAAAAGAAAACAAAGAGCTTAACTTCTAAGGCCTACTTGAATGGCCTATTCTGGCCAAAACAGCAAAAAAGTACCTCTACGTTGTTATCTTGTGAAGGATAACGTTTCCCTCCATTAGTAACTTTTTCTATAGTCCTTGCTTCTTGATCCATTAGTTTTGAATTATCCATACACTAAAGAACATTAAAGATTGTATTCTATTGCACAAAGATGATCTGAAAGGGAAAACCTATTAAATCATAGTATTTCAGTTGACGAATCAAATTCTCGGTTGCATACAAACAAAAACTGCTTGTTCCATACAAATAGAAACCACTTGAAGATATCTAAGAACCACCTAAACATCAAAAATGTTCAGTCTCGTAACTCTTTAAGTAAATCTGTAAAGAATGTGACATTAGCCTTCTTGGCTTAGTGAAAGCCCTAATGTTCTATCCTATTTGACAGTCTTAAAAATCTCACAAAAACCTGTAAAGATTTTGGCATTTTGTACGCCCAACCTCTAAAAGCCCTAAATTTCTATCTTCCTCTATGTAATTTGAATAGAATATCGTCAAATACCAGAATAATCAATGTCCATTCTCTGAAGACTTTGAAATGTGCAGAACAGAAAGAGAAATCATTCAATCAAACTACTCAAAATGTATCAGAATCCCATCCTTTAACTCAATGAATTTATTCGCAAACTCTATCATTTAAAAAAAAAAAAAATTGAGCACAACCTCCTCTAGTCCATTTATAGAGAGCCTTAGCTTATGAAATATTGTCTATAAGCCAAAATAGGGTTAAAATTTTCCATTGATAGCTTAGAATAATTGAACTGAGAGAACCAAAGAACCATTGTAGATACTTTTATCAACTTTTTTTTTCTCTAATTCTGCAACAATGTTTTGAGCAAGACCTATTTAGACAAATTTAGTTCAAAGAATACAATGGCTTATTTAATGAATTTTCTCCAAGACAGAGCATACAGGATTCGTGACAGCCATAAAAAAAAAAAAAAAAATTATGGGATTTTGCAATTTAAGCATTCTCTTGCAGAAAAATACCTTTTATGAACTCGGTGAAGAAACGCAAATGATCTGTTGGAAGTCGTGCATAAATGATCTGTTGGAATCCGTGCATGAAGGGATCTTGGGGCTCGGGGATTTATTACAGAGTGATTGCAAACCAAGAACAAAAGTGAGCTCCTGAGCTCGTTTCAGTGCGTGAGCTCGTTTCAGGGCAGGGAGAGGGATAATGCAATAGCAGAAAAATAAAAAGAGGCATTAAATGTAAAGGCGCCATATATTTGTATTTGAGTCAAATGATTTCAAAGAATTTGGAATAGTTTAATATTTTTTTAATTTGGAAAAATAAATGAAACAACAGGGCAAAGGAATGAAACTAAGTGATTGGGTGGGATAATTATAATGGCTTGTCTCATTTCTTTGAGTCACATTGAATCGATATATAAATCAATTATAAATTAAGTAATTATTCATTATTAAAGTGGGGTTTTATATAAATTATTTATTTATTAATATTAATTTGTAGTTTTTAATAATATATTTGTGTTAAAGAAAATTATTTAAATTAATGTTGTATCAAGATTTTTGTTAATTTTTCTATATTATATTCTAATTTATTTTAAATTTGTTTTAAATATGTTTTCACCTTCATGTATGGAGGTTATTTATTTGCATATTTAAAGTTTTGTTGTATTTTTTTCTTAAAAAAATGACTATTGTGATTGTGATGGTGAGAAGGTATTCTATAAATAGCATTAAGGATTATTTAGAATAAATAGGAGATTCTTTCTCATTATCTAAGACTAATCTTTGAGAGAATGGATATACATTCCCTAATTATCACATAAACAATAGGTTAATCTTGCATTTATTGCCTTCTCTCCATGGAGGTTCGCTAAACAAAGGGAATACCTCCTCTTACGTGAATTTGATTGTCTCCACCTCTTAAAGGATTTTCAAACATTAATAATTAAATCTTCATTACTTTAAATATGTATTCTTGTCAAATATACCAAAAACATAGTAGGATTCTTTCATTGTGGACAAAATCAAGTACATGTCTGAGGGAAGTATTCCTCTATGGATGGTTAACAAGTTCATCAAAACTATAAGCAAATGCCTCCATATATATATTTAATGATCTTTAGTCATCATCTAAAGAGTTCAAGAATCAAATAAATTCCAACCTAAGTTCTAAGTATATGGTAAGCTTGTACTTAGAGGTTCTATTATTGTAAAAATTAACAACTATGGAAGTTGTGGCAAGGTATTGGAGGAGGGATTGTCATTTTGGGGCAGAGCTAGCCTCTTTTTAAATGATAGTTTCCAAAATTGAATCCATATTAAATGTATGTACGTTGTCTAGCTTTGAGTTTGGTTTCCCTTTCATCCTAGAGATCATAGAAATACATGCAATGTATTATGACTTTCTTAGCCGTTTGAGTTAGTCATTTTTAGTTTGGTCACTTAAAATTTCTCAAATTTAGTATTAATTTAGCAGGTGAAATTTTACAACTTGTAATTGTAAGATCATTAGATGAGGTGATCCTCTAACTCAATGTTGTGTATATGGAAAAGTTAGAAGATGTTATTGAGAAGAGGAATATCATGATGTCATTGGTTTCAACTAGACACTAATGTAAACCCACTTTGAAACCACAATGGGGGATCTGAAAGGAAACATCTAGTGCTCTTGTGTGTATGAGGGTTCAAAATTAAGGCCCCCTCTTATTTGCATGAAGTGTTCCTAGTACAAATCCATCTTAGAGTCAAGGCCATGAAAATATGAAGTCCAAGTACTAAATTTATTGTTTATAAATAACCTCTTTAACAAATTGACACAAACATATAATTATGTCATTTACATTGTAGGTGTATGCCACCTGAATTGTGTTACAACTTTAATCGCTCCCCCACAAAAAGGTGTCATGCTCCCTTGTGGTGGTGCATCAAATCCTAATGGAGAACAATCTCGTGATGTAAAAGGAATTTAAACATGATGTAACTTTAATAGTGCCCTACATTCACCCCTTGGCTCACCACTCGTGGAAAATGGTTGGCTATTTCAAGAATTGATGTGGATAATATCATTTTATTTTCTCTTATGTATAGTATTATACATTGACACAATTGTGGTTTTTTAGCAAACAAAATATTTCTATCAAGGGTTAGCTCCTTGTTCATTAGGGTTGAATAGGTTGTGTCGTTATGAGTGATTTATTCATTGTCAACTCCTTATGTGGGAGAACACTACAAGCTCCATGTCAACATGAAGAGTAGATATTGTGAGCAATTCTTATCGAGGTTTTCAAATTATCCAGTTGTTCTACATTTGGTATACATGTTATAAGCGCATTACCCACAAACGAACACCCTTGAGATCAATACCCAGTTCTCTAAAAATCAAATGGTACCAATATTCTTAGTTAGAGGTGAAGGATTTTCCTGAGAGGTTATTTTGTTGGTTTGAGGTGTTGTGTTTTGCCTTAGATACTAAGTGGTTAAGGGCTTCAAGAATTAAGATTTAACAGCCAAGGGCTTTGGGGGAAAGGGATTTAGGGGTTAAGGGCTTAATAATTAAGGGATTTAGGTGTTAGGGGCTAAGGGGTTAGGTTTTAAGGTGTTTGGGGGTTATGGATTAAGGTTTAAGGGTCACGGGTTAAGAGAATAAGGGGTTAGTGCATAGGGGGTTCATGGATTCTAGGTTATGAGTTAATAGCCTAAGGTTTAATGTGTCAAGGGTTCGGTGGCTTATGAGGTATGAGTGTAGGGGTTAAGGGTGTATGGCTTCAGGGTTAAGGGATAGGGAATTTAATGGTTATGGGTTAATGACTTATTGGTTGTGATAATGGGGCCCCTAATGCCCTTATCACCACTATGAGGGGTTCCCCTTTCAATTTCTCTTGTTACCTTCCCTCTAGGCCCCCTAGCCCCTATGACATTAGGTCTTAATCCCCCTTCTCATTTTCTAATGCCTAGATTATAGATCTTAGTAAACCATGCTTGGTGTTGCAGAGGTAAATCCCCTCTATGGATAGAGCACGATCCCTACTAGTCCAGATCGGGTCTAGCAACAACCAAGTCACACTAAGACGCAAGTTCCTAATTGTAAAAGAAAAAGATGCGACAAGAGGCCTACTTTAAGTCCTATGTTGCTGTCGTTTGCGGAGAAGATGGCGCTTCCGTCCCTTGCTTTGGCAGATCACAATTCTCCCGCTCAATGCAATTGAACACGTACACGTACAAGAAGAACAACAAACAAACAAGCATAAAACCTAATACATGCAATTATGTATCAGTCAGAGAGGATACAACTCATAACATAAAACATGAACATCTGAGTGGAACCATAATCGAAGTCGTTTATTATTAATTAGAACAAAGAAAGATACAACCTGAGCTCTGACGCTGGATCTTCCTTCGGTGGGTCAACAAAGGAGTACATATCGGTAAAGCGCATCGGGAAAAGGAAAAGTCTCTCTCTCGTCGACTTTCTGACGATAATCTCCTTACAATGATTCAACTCTATTCAGGCTACCAAGACTACTAAGGCTACTTGCTCAACCATTCAGCCCCTTCATCAATGGAATATGGCTATATTTATAGAGAAGAGGAGGAGGTTGGGATACCTAAAATAGTGCAAGGGAGGCCTTATCCCTTGGGAGGTTTCCCATAAGGTGGAAACAAGAGGCCAAAGGAGGAAGGTCGTGGTTATTTAGTCAAAACCACTCCTCATGACTCATCCACAAAGTTGTTGTAATCGAAACTTCACCTCCTTTTTTAAATAACTTTCCATAAGCAGATTGGCGCGGGTGCTTAACTTGGACAGAGCGCCAACTGGCGCAGGCTCAGTGTTAATTTTCCTCATTGGCGCGAGGACATAATGGGCTACCAGCGCCAAGGAAAAAACAGGTGTTTTAGGGTTCTGCTCAGGAAATGATCAACAGAAGGAATGTTGTCCTCATGGAAAGGGATGCAATGATGGTACTTGCAAGGCATGACACTACTTATTGATCACAAAAATGACCCTCCAATGGGCGAGATGGGGATTGCAAGGACGGTGAAAAATTACTGTGTAACACTTGGACATCCCACTTCTACCCATCCATGCTACATGTGTGTCCCCCAGTCCTGTTCAATACACCACAAAATACTCCTCCCACCTTTTCAGTCATATCATTCAACTTATCCTAACAATATGGGTGAAATTGGTGTTTATGTTTTAAAGTGAACAGAGAAAAAATATTACTTGTTTTTTCTATTGAGAAGATGTAGAAATTAATTGTCATGATTGGAATGTGCATGCATCAATCTAGATTGGCTTTTTTTTCAAGCTTAGACATGAATAATCATTTGGTCATACTCCATCCTATCGATGGAGTCTGATACCACAAAGGTATCGATGGGAAATTTGAGAGATTATTTTGAAAGCTTGTATGTTGTGGTATTTATCTCCTTCAGAATGTGTTTGAAAGATAGCTAGTCCATAGAGTTGGGGGAATCTATGATATCTTGTAGGATGGGGTGTAGGTAGATGTTTTCTATCATGAATTATTGACCCAATTGATCATGATTTTTGAATCCCCCATGATCTATAGGGATTCGAATATTTTGATGGATGCAATTTCCAAAAGGGTACAAAGAGCAGTGGAATCAACTAAGTTGTTGGAGCCTTAACTTTGGGTATGTCTTACTTTCTCGCTATAAGACTGGGAGAGGAAGAGTACCACACCCACTTTGCAGCTAGGTGGGATAACTTGTGCAACACCATCAAATAAGTTACAAGGGTATCCAAGAGGGAGTGGAGGAATTACCAAAATCCATTATTTTGTGGTTTAGGATGAATCTTGTCTTCCAAACACTATTTTTTATCAATTTAATTGTGATCTTTGTTAGAATTTCTTGTGAAAAAAATGTGTTTTTGTTCCAATCCCACAAGATATTTCTGATTAGAATGCATGGGACACCTTTAGAATAATCTTCCATGATGTTGAGCAGCTAAGTTTTGAAATTTTCTTCCAAGCTTAGATAGGATAACGAGCCTATCATGTTCAATTTTGCAAGGGTGGTGGTGATGACCTACACTGTGTTGGGACAAGAGATAAATAAGTGTGAAGAAATATCATCATATGACTTGCATAAAGGATAGATGTTGGGGTGATTCGTAAACTATCATGGATATTTCTCATGAACAAAATGTGTTGTTGTTCCAATCCCACCAGATATTGTTGATTAGAATGCATGGGAAACCTTTTTAATAAATCTTCCATGATGTTGTGTAACTAAGTTTTGAAATTTTCAACCAAGCTTAGATAGGACCATGAGCCTATCATGTTCAATTTTGCAAGGGTGGTATTGGTGATGACCTGCACTATGTTGGGACAAGAGATAAATAAGTGTGAAGAAATATCATCATATGACTTGCATAAAGGATAGATGTTGGGGTGATTCATAAACTATCGTGGATATTTTTTGTGAAAAAAATGTATTTTTGTTCCAATCCCACCAGATATTGTTGATTAGAATGCATGGGAAAATTTTTAAAAAAATCTTCCATGATGTTGTGTAACTAAGTTTTGAAATTTTCTTCCAAGCTTAGATAGGACCACGAGCCTATCATGTTCAAATTTTCAAGGGTGGTGGTGATGACCTGCACCGTGTTGGGACAAGAGATAAATAAGGGGTGATTCATAAAATATCATGGATATTTCTCGTGAACAAAATGTGTTGTTGTTCCAATCCCACTAGATATTGTTGATTAGAATGCATGGGAAACCTTTATAATAATATTCCATCATGTTGTGTAACTAAGTTTTGAAATTTTCTTCCAAGCTTAGATAGGACCACGAGCCTATCATGTTCAATTTTGCAAGGGTGGTGGTGATGACCTGCATTGTGTTTGGACAACTAGAGATAAACAAGTGTGAAGAAATATCATCATATGACTTGCATAAAGGATAGATGTTGGGGTGATTCATAAACTATCATGGATATTCCACTAGACAGTTCATCATAATAGACTAGATAAAACTATATTTAAAAATGAATGAATAAGAGTTTGTGACAAGAAGTGTCAGTGAGTTTCGGATGTGCTAAGGAGGGAGTGGCCAATAACCCAAGATTCTCCCCCAACTTGTCAAACTTCCCCTTTGTTAGGAGCTTTGTCAAACTATTAACCATATGCAACTTTGTCAGAATGTGGTCCAACACTACCAACTCCCTAATGAACTTGGAATCTTAGGAAATTCTATTGAATATCAATGTGTTTGAAATGGTCATGACACATTGGATTTTCATAGAGCTTGATGTAACTTTGATTCTCACAAGAGACAATATTGGGCTTCAACAACTGATTGGTTGACTCTACAATCAAGTTGCAAATCTAGATAGCTTCATAATAAGTATATGAAACTTCCATATACTTTGCTTCAGTGGAACTGAGTGCAATTGTTGCTTGCTTCTTGTTGATTTGATGAAAATGATTTATAAAACGATAATAATGATGTTTAAAATGAGCCTTATGATGGTCTAATTATACACATTGATTGTTCACGAGGTGTAGAGGTATGTTTATAACATCACTGCCCTTGAAAGCTTTGTCTTGAAAGCACAGTAATTAGAATTTTCTTTAGTTAAGCACATTTTTGTGATGGAATGAAGTTTATCAGATATCTATTTATACTTTTTAGAGGTTTGACTTTGTTTGTCCTTTGAGTGTTGGTGAGGTTTCTTTGTATTTTTTGCATCATAGTCTAAAGTCTTTTGACCTGATTGTTTAACATGAAAGCTTTATGCTTATTGGCAATATATTTGAAATACCTGCATGATCAAGAAACTATTATGGTTAATTAAATTACTAATTAGGTACTACAGAAAGAGGATGATGCTGAGAGGGCTTGCCTGGGTGACTCTGGGAGCAACCCGGAGGTGGTTAGACAAAACTCTTCTAAGTTACAAATATGAAGAGAAAAAATTGGTGACATATATGTGGTTGCTCAACCTGGGTTATATGGAAAATCTTGGCAGAGAGTGTTTACCTTTCCGCGTCTTCACGAAATTAGGTTGTCTGGTCACAGAATAAGATCACTACATGTAGGTGATGGTTCTGTAGTAAGTTCTCAGCCTTATCTTCAAAATGGCTAACAGATATGATCAGGTTTGGATACATGATATAATTTGATGAATTTGGAGATTTAGAGTTAAAGAAAAAATTGTGGTGATGTTTGGATGGGTGCTAATTTGTAGGGTTTTCCATTTTTATAATTTTCTTTGTTGTTCTTTCTACCATGCTACCTAGTTGCTTTCCTGTTGCCCTAGCATTTTAAATTTTTCGATGTTTATCTCTCTATTGTTTCTTGCCCCATTTGAAATGTCATCCTTATTTGGTAGGTGTTTTCTTCAATATAGTGTGAATATTTTTCCATCACACAGCTTCTATGGTGTTTGTCTACGCAAACAGCTTGTAAGGCCCATTCATCAGGGTATTTGATGAAATAAAATGATAATCGATGATCACCAACTAATGGTACCTGCGAATATTTACTCTAACAATTATACAGTTTTCCTGTGCCAACAATTATACAACATTTTAACCTCGTGAACTAGTCTCCTTTGTTCTCTTAGCTGATGCTATAAGCACTTACTTCTGTTGTCAAAGCTTTTACTCTCTAGTCCCTTTGAGCTATTTCAGTTGTTTGTGGACATTGATCTATTTTCATTTCATTTCTTCAATTTTTCTGACTGTTATGCGTTACCTTTGGCCAGTGCCTTATTTCTTACCTATGCTTTTTCTGCATAAGTTCTCCAGCCAGCCAGAGCAGCAGGGGTAGCAGGAGCCACTCAGTCCAGCCAAAGCCCACTAGGGGCAGCACAAAGGCAGCAGGAGCCACGCAGGGCTGACGCAGGCCCAGTCAGGGCAGCACAGGGGCAGTGTAAGCCCTTCAGGTGTGACGTAGGCCCTTACTGACCAGCGTAGAGGCCGAAACAGGCTAGTCAGGCTGACATAGAGGGATTCAGAGCAGCGTATTACTGCCATTTTTATTTCTCTGTTGGGTGAACCAGTTTTGGTGCCCAAGATTGTTGTACTTAGATTATGCATAATAATGAAAACCCTCAAGAGCTAGTTGCACTGTTTCTCCCGCATTGGATTTTTTCTGGGGACGGTTGTCTAGAAAATCCGTGTGTCACTTTGTCTATGAGCATGTTATTCAACATTTGATCTGTATGTGTAGGTTGCTAGTTGTATTTACTATTTACTTCGCTAATTTATTGAATATTTCAGAAGTTAACTTGTAACTTAATTCAAGTAGGAGAATTAAATCAAGATACTGCAGTAGGGTTTCTTAGATTAATAAATTTTCACATTCCCTAGGTCTAGCCCCATTAGGTCACCTAGGGCAACAATTTCCTAGGAATCTAGCTAGAGGAAAACTTCTATATCCTAGAGGCAGCTTTGTTGTTGGGTGCCCTCACTCTCCTCAGAACTTGGGCCAATTTTGATGGTGGAATTTCTGGATATCTCAAGCCCTAGCTCTAGGATCAAGTTTTGCCTAGGTGTTCCCAAGGATAGAACCTAGTGGGATCAATTTGACCTACCGAAGTAAAAAATCTTGTATGATCCTTTCCCCTCACCTTGTCCATGATAGGAACATCATTGGTTGCTAAATTCCATCCCCAAACCTGGGCTGGGTCCACTTGGCCAAGTGTGGTTCCATTTGGTGTCAAAGGCCTTTCATCAAGGACCGTTTGGGAATCCAAGTTCCCAAAGGATTTTAGGGATTGAGAACTTCCTTCATAAGTATTTTTCTTCTCCCTCAACCCTTCAATCCCCCTCCTCTCTCCCTAGAAGATAAATTCCCTTGCTTAAAAGGAAAGCAAGTCCCACTCTTTATTTTATCTTAGGGAAATGGTTTCGAGGGTCACTTCCCACCTATTCATTGACCTATACTCTACAAGTGACTTCCTAAACTACCGGAACTCCACCCATCAGTGAAAGTCCGTGAAGAGCAAGGAGCCTTAGTTGTGGTGACAATGGGCTAAGCCTCCATCATTTCCCTTGTCCTGACAGTTTCCCTCTTAGGAACCCCTTTTGGATCCACTAGTAGTTTGAGTGGTAACAAGTTGTTCACAATTCCATTTGTGAACAACTCTTTGGTATGCCCACTTTTTCCATACTACAGCTCCAATATGATAATTCCAGGGCTATGGAGGCTGCCCTTCTTCTCTCTGAATCAATCCTCTACAATATAGTGAACTAGGGCTAGTTGATTGGCCCACTTGACTGTTACTTTAGTCCTTCAAAGTCTGAACATCCTTAGGCCCTATACACCTACCCTTCTACCAATTTTGTTGTCCTTCACCAGAACAAGAGTCAGGGCTCTTCTTTGACAATAACCTAACAACCCACCAATTGTACTTGGACTACCATCAATCTGCCCAACCACAGTCAATTATTTTTACTGATCTAGGGCCCACAATATTGTCTTCATCTAGGGCTCTTCAAATCTGCCACCTAACAATGGTTTGAGTCCTCTCAAGATCATTGTTCTTGTGTATTGACAATTTAATCTAATTTGTTGTCTAATCTATGAACAAATATGAACTAATCCTCTTGTCATACTTCTAACAATCTATAGATGACTGAACTAGGGTCACAAATCAGCCACTAACAGTCTATTTACTAATTTTTCATAGGTTTCTTCAGATCTTTGTCTAAAACTCTATGGAAAGTCCACAAAAATCAACTCCTCTGCATGTCAATCCATTCTTCATATGGCACATTTCTTCTACATGCTCAATCTTCTGCTCAGGTTCCACCCTCCTTTGGATCTGTTGTCTCCACACATACTGAATCTGCAAATCATCTTCCAGATCTACAGTCTTTATTGTAGAAATAAACCTCACTCTAAGGGTCACAACCCGTCTTCTTCTATGCAAATTTGTCACAGTCTTAAGGGCATACCTTATGAACTAAACATGCTAGGAAACTGTCCTAACTAGGGCATTATACTTATGTACTTCTAATTGTTGTAGAACAAACCGTATTCACACATAGAAGAAAAACGACTTTTGCCTCCATAAGAGACTCGACCTAGCTCATATGGATCCATAGATTCTGGGCATTTCTTTGAATGAATCTTGACATGAACTTCAGATCTCAATGTCGACCCTCAAAGTAGTGTTAACTCAATCAATATTACACCTGTGTTGACTTCTGTTATGGCGCTAAATTACAGTGCAATCCCTCCTCCATTTATGTTGGTCTTTATCATAGACCTTGCGGCCTACTAACCACCACAAGGCAAGATGGTATCAATCCTCTCTTCTATTTCATGTAGAAAATCTAACCAACGATATTCAATCTGATCTTGTAATGTACTAGAACAAGATACTGAATCCTTCCTACAATTTGTGGAAAAAAAACACAATCGGACAATCACATATAAGTAAGAGAAACAAGTTATCAAACGCACAACACAAGATGTATCTGGGGAAGCAACTGTTCAAAACCATCTATATCTATTTTTTATTAAGTCAAGGAATCATGGAATAATACAATGCTTAATCTCTCTTGAGATTCTCTAGCACTCTGCTAATCGTCTCTTGTTGATCTACGCAAAATCGGTCTAATACTTAGCCAATTATCAGCCTTCCTTCAGCCTGCCTTTCTCATGCAATTCGTATGGAATTATCTCCATATTAATTAGGAAAATCAATCTTCCTTGATTGCACAATCCATCATGGCATCCCAATGACTTTATAATTGCACATGGGAAATTTTCTATAAATACAACTGATAGTTATGTTCCTTTGAACTGTGTTACAATAAGGATGAAGGGTATTTTTATTATTTAAAAATAAGATAAAACCCTAAACAACCAAAAGCCTAACCCGAGGAGATGTAACACCAAGATTTTATGGGCCCCATTGGGGTTAGTTGGGCAGCCAACTTCCCGAGGTTGTAACTTGGTCATATTATCTTCGTTTGACACACATGATACCTCGTTAGAAAGATCTCTCCGAGGACTACAACTGCTAATGAAATTTATATGAAATCATGAAACCTTTCATGCCCAAAAAAGATCGTTTGGGGCCTCAAAACGACTTCGGAAGTTCAGGACCCAAAAAACTGACAAAAATAGTAAATTGTGCTATAATTAAGGAAATTGAAAAACTGAAAGAGACAATGGTGAGGGCCCGAGTGGAATAGGCGGGTGGCCACCAATATCCACCTCGGACACCTTAAATCGAATTTCTTGAGCTAATTCAATCATCATGACTTAGTTAACTGACACAAGTTGTTATGAGACAAAATTACAATTTATTGTCCAATTTATTTAAGGGAAAAATAAATTAGACGCCTCACATTCTTCACTCCTGGTACATCAAAATTCCTCACCAGTGTGGGTGCATCTTTTTTTGTCCTTTCTAGTTGCCAATTTCACTGTTTCTTGTTGCAAATTTCAACACTCCCTCTCAACAAGAAAGGAATTCAATATATCCCCATCCGGTACCTTTGGAATGTTATGCATGATACACTTCTCTAGTGTTGTTTGCACCTGCAAATCCTGAAACTGAATAGCCTCCGAACAAATGAATCATTATAATGCATTTTTCATCAGAGTCTTCTGACTTCTGCTAGCTACTGCACCTGTCTGGTACTGGATTCTCTGCGCTACTGCTGACATCTGCATCTGTGCCCTTTGAAATGTTGCTAACTCTAATTTGTGCTCCAGTATTTGACATCTGTCACTCTGATTTATGTCTTGCTGACATCTGAATACATCAATCTAACTGATCCTTCCTACTATTATTGTATTGTGGACTCCTCGTAGCCAGGTTCGATCCATGAGACATGCCATCTCAATGGACCTTGCCCAAATTTCTTATCTTGGGATTATGTCTACACATCACCCCACAATACACCTCAAGGTATGGCTCTCCCTCTTCCCATCTGGCTCAAAATTTCCCCCTCATGAAGGTCTCTGCTTGAGTCGACGCTTCCACTCAGTCTCCTCTCTGGTTCTCATGAGGATGCATGTTGAGAGGTAATTTATGATCCCTCTAAACCACCAAGTCTCTAACTTCTGCCTTTCTCCTAAAAGCTTTGCATGCATCTGGTACCTCAAGTACATATAGGCTCTTAACTTGCGCATAGTTTAATTGTCCCGTCGTTACAAAAAGTTTCTAAAAAGGAGTTGATTTTAAATCGATGATATCTCCCTCATCCGAGCTCCGATTCAACTGATTTTTTTTTAATTTTTTTTATTGGGTATATTTTCGCAAGGAATCCAAATATTATATTTGTTTTTGAAAATTTTACACCAATATATTCAGATATTCTCTGCAAACTCACTGCCCAAAAAATTCCTGCTCTGATACCATGTAGAAAATCTAACCAACGAGATTCAATCTGATCTTGTAATCTACTAAAACAAGATATTGAATCCTTCCTACAATATGCGGAAACAAAACACGATCGCACAATCACATATAAGTAAGAGAAGAAAATTATAAATCGCACAACAACATGATGTATTTGGGGAAAGAAACTGTTTAAAACCCCTCTATATCTATTGTGTATTAAGTCAAGGAATCATGAAACAATACATTAATGCTTAATCTCTCATGAGATTCTCTAGCACTCTGTCAATTGTCTCCCGTTGATCTAGGCAAACTCAGTCTAGTACTTAGCCAATTCTCATCCTTACTTCAGCCTGCCTTGCTCATGCAATTCCTAGGGAATTAACTCCTTATTAATTAGGAAAATCAATCTTCCTTGATTGCACAATCCATCATGGCATCCCAATGACTTTATAATTGTACAAGGGAAATTTTCTCTGAATACAAATGATAGTTATGTTCCCTTTAACCTCTGTCTCAGCTGGTTATTCCTCGAAACTGACATGCATGAAACTATTAATAGCGAATTTTCAGTTATATGATTGATCACTCATTGTGAATTAAATCTAATTTAATTCACTGGACCTCTCACTAGCTCATCACTCAGTTATAGCTAGTTAAACTAATTTTAACTCATTTAATTGCGTTAATTACACTTGCACCCCACTAATGCATCAACTTCAACTGGACCCCAAAAATATTAGAATCCCTCTAGATGCCTCATCTTAGACCCTCAAGTACTTGAATTTATTGAGCAAACTTGGTCATCATGACTTAATTAACTGACACAAGTTGTTATGAGATGAAATTAAAATTTATTTTCTAATTTATTTAAGGGAAAAATAAATTAGATGCCCCACATTCCTCACTCCTGGTGCATCAAAATTCCTCACCGGCATGGGTGCATTTTTTTTTGTCCTTTCTGGTTTCCAATCTCACTGTTTCTTGTTGCAAATTTCAACATTTCAGAATTTGATGCGGCCTTCACATAAAGAAACCATTGAAATCACATGCCCAGATTCTCATGAGAATCCTCTCTTAAGCTCGATCTTCCAGAAGAGAACCAACAATATGCCATCCTACTTCCTAGCACAAACCGAACATTAAGGTATACAACATTCTTTTGAACCCTCACATGATGATCTTGCTCTTGGAGGATGATCATGACCTCCATTTAGCAACCCTTACTTGGCCCTCGTACTCGACCTACTTTAGGACTACATCTCTCTTCACCCCCTTGATGTGCTAGATAGTGGGAATACATGTCAAACATGCTAATATGTGCCAAGTGATAAGGCATGCCAAAATGTGCAAGGGTGTGTCAATGCGTGTCAGGGACTGTCAAGACAAAAAAAGGGAGAAAAAAGTTAAACTACAAGGAAATGAACACGTAAGAGGTTTCATAAGTCATCAATTTACCTTTTCCAAGAGGGGCATGCTAGGCACACCAACACCAAGGGGCAATAGGTGCCAAGTGCAAAGTCTTAGTGCATTCTAAGTGCCAAGTATTCCTTTTTTGCTTCTCATCTACTTTCCAACAATTGATCATCACAAATAAATTTAATATTAAACCATGCCAAATCATACCAAGGCATCTCAACGTATTCCAATCATGCTAAGACTTTCCAAACGCCAACACATGCCAAGCCCCAATATGTGTCAGGGACTAGTGTTATGCATGTTATGAAGTGGAAGGGAATGTTGAAAAGGGCTAAGGTGTGCTAGAGATTGATAATGCATGTTGATGAGTGTTAAGGATTACTAGGAAAAAACATTAAGGGAGAACTAGGTAAAAATTCATGGAAGTTAATGAATACGAGGAAATTGTGCCAGAGATTAGTGTTAACGAGTGTTAGTTGTCATGCCAAGGAGGGAGTGACAAGGTATGCTAAGCATTGGTAAGACATGCTAGGGAATATCAAGGCATGTAAATAATTCCCAAAGTGTGCTTGGGAGTTCCAGGGTGTGCTAATTATATCATGTGAAAATTAATAGTGCCAAGATATGTCAATACATGATAGGTGCTAAGGATGTGGCACAACGTGCCAGGGTATGTCAATATGTGTCAAGGAAACAAAAGGAAGAACCAATAAGAGGGTTAATAAGTCAAGACTTTATCTTTTTGAAAAGGGGCATGCTAGGCACACTAATAATAGGTCCCAATACATGCCAGGTGGCATTGTGTGCCAAGTGCTAATGTATGTCAATGCATTCAACCAAGGTGTTCCAGGGCATGTTAGGGACTATATGCAGCATGCCAACACATGCTAGGAGAGTTCCATGTTGTGCTAGCGTATGCCACCATGTGCTTGGGCGTCGGTGTCATCAAAAGATGTTCTAGGTACAATGATGTTCCAAGACATGTGGGGTGCTAAGAAATGTTAGTGTGTGCCAAAGCATTAATTGAAGGTGTGCCCGGATTGTCGAGGATTTTTAGGTCTTTCTCATTAATAGAATTGTCAAAGCTTGATTATGTATTAAATAAAATATTTCCTACACACAATAGTGGAACTTTATCTAAGGGGAATTTTCTAGATAATAAACTTAATATATATGAATCATGTGTTGACTCATAGGAAATCTCTATTCGACTAGTCATTACTTGAGGGAAATGATACACACTAATTACTTCTAAAAAAATTTATTGACCCTAACCACTATGGCCTTGGACATATTATAAAAAATACTCCACAATAATTGTATTAAAACATTATCTTTTGACAAAAAAAATAATAACAGGCTTATAATGTCATAAAAAACTCACTGGAATGATCAATGATGACGGGCATTTTTTGACCGTCACCAAAAGTAACAAAAAGAGCATTGGTGAGGGTCATTAAAAGTTCGTCACTAGAAGTGTCACAAAAATGAGAATTAGTGATGGGCCTTTAATGACCCTCACCAAAAGTGTCATTGAAAATGTCTTTGGTGACAGACCATAAAGGACCATCACTATATACACTTACAGTGATGGTATTTTAATGATCAATGATGACAGAAATTTTTTTACTGTCACCAAAAGTAACAAAAAGAGCATTGGTGAGGGTCATTAAAAGTTCGTCACTAGAAGTGTCACCAAAGAGAGAATTAGTGATGGGCATTTAACGACCCTCACCAAAAGTGTCATTGAAAATGTCTTTGGTGATGGACCATAAAGGACCATCACTATATACACTTACAGTGATGGTTTTTTAAGGACCGTCACCATATGTGACACTGGTGACGGACCTTAAAGGTCCGTCACAAGCATGACCCTCACCAATGTGCTTTTTTCTTGTAGTGTTTACATGTTGCCTTGTCATTTGGTTTAACAATAAGCCAAATCACAAGATCATAAAATATAGTTCGGGTTCATACATATTTAATCTTCTAGACTGATATCAATCTACTCCCAACCTTAGTAAGGTCACGACACGCCTCGGGTGAGACTCTCTTCTCCTCGGAGCAGGGGTGAAAATTTTGGCATGGTGTTAGACTACATCGGAAATCCTTGTTGGCCTCTAATCCAAACCTGGGTATTGCTTACGAGACCTTTTTCCTTGCCAACATCCGTACACTATAAGTACTCTTCTTCAAATACCCCTTGGGGTTTTCAGCATAACATGAAGGACATGGAGTAGATCTAAGATTTAAAAGCTGCAAATCTGCAGAAATATTCAGATATTTAGTAAAGTCCAAATATAATCTGATATATAAAATATAATGACCCTCTAAAATGGATCTCAAAGGTGAAGGGCAGATCCCCAACACATGAAAATCACTCCTCCAAAATGTTATGCCAAAAGTCCCTGCAACAGCACCTATAGGAAAACGCAGAGCTGGAAGTAAAAATGCACTGTAGGGTTTAAGATATGTTTGGCCACATGCCAAGATATGAATCTGATGCTTCACTGATCCAATACTCTCTTGCCAATGGGATAGAAGCCTTCTCCACTGAAAAGGAGCACTAGAATGGTCTAGATCTGGGTAGATCTAACCTCCACTTGCTGCAACTTACAAAGGCAACCAAACCCTCAAAAAGATATACGTTGTAGTTGGAAGTAGAAGCTTGGCCTTCATCCTGATAGTGGACAAGAAATGAAAACTCTTCCAAGAGGCCTCTCAAGGAAAGAGAATGGAATTCCTAAACAAGAATACCATGTGCTAAACAACACTATTCTCCACTGAACAATAAGGAGAATGAGATATGTCTAAACAGACAATATAATCTGAAAATACAATATCATCAACAACCTTCTCATGCTTCCATCCTCTTCCTTTTATAGGTTGAGAGCTTGTAAAACCCTAAACCACCTTGAATGAAATAGCTCCTTTCCCATGAGCCACCTCCATCTAAAACTGCACTGTGCCTCATTGATGGCCACTCCTCCAAGACAATGTTGTAGATTTGATCATGGTTGACCCAGTCAAAATGTTTAGCCCATTTCACACCTAGGGTGCCTTCTTATTCAGCCAAGATATAGCCTTTTTTCACATTTGGCATTGATTTATTTAATGTTTTGTAGTTTTATGATCCTCCTTTAAAATTTTATTCATGAAACAAAAAAATAATACAAAATTGAATATTCCCATTAGCTTAGGACTAATTGGGAATATTACAGTCCTCCCCTCCAAAATGTTGCTTGTCCTCAAGCAACTGATAAGGTGAGTGTTTCAACTCTCCTCCTCCTCCATTGGTGACACAAACATGTGATAGGCTTCCTCCATAAGCTAAGTGTTCACCAAACCATCCCTCCATGAATTTCTCCTCCAAAGTTCTCATGAGATGAAAATATCCCATCCCATAAGGAGACAATAGATCACATGAGACAAACATGGTTTGCCCAATGTTCTCCCTAAAATATGAAACATAAGTTACATGGAGAATATTCATCCTATAGGGCACATACATACCTTCCCTCCCCCCTCCATATATCCCCATAAAAATTACAAGTACATCATCAATGTAGGGGATCAAAACAATGAATATGCAAACATAAATTTGTGCAAATGGGAGTGTGTCATAGTCCCACATGTGGAACCAGCATAGTGCATCTCCTGCCTGCATCAGATCTAGATGTGGTAAGTGTTTTTCCCACCAATTACTTGCTTCCCATACCATATCACCATAGCTATAAGTGTGAGATATATTTGGTGCCTTAGGGAAGCACCCATCATGTTGCAAAATCTCCCTTTTTCCTCCAAGGGAGTGGCCAAATTCAGAAATTTTTGTGGCCCAATATTGGCCATGAGGTTTAAAAGATATAACACTCCTCCTTGGAGCCATGGTCTGCATAAACATGGTGAAATAATGCATACAATTAGAATATAAAACATGTTTTACAAGGACATGTTCTTCACCAATAATCCTCCTCAAACAAATGGAGTGGTGCATAAATCTATCTCCTCTCTCAAATGAAGAAAGAGAAGGTTGAATTAACTCTCCCATAGAGTTATGTTGCTACTCCATCTCCATAAGGTACATGAATATTTGAAAATTCTGATATAGTTCTCCTTCAAAGCCCTCCCAATAGTATCTCCTCAAGATGATGTTGTTGAGATTCATGGAATATGTTTGGCTGAAACAAAACTCTTCATAGGCCCTTTGTAGTAACTTCTCCTTAAGCTTGGAGGCTTTAGACAAGAATATCCTACCATGATCATAGATGACTCCATCTTGGACTAAATACCCCTCATCATGTTGTTAGTATGAATCCTTCGTCGAAGTGTACGAAAAAGGACCACTTTAGCTACGCATAACTAATAGCCCTAACAACAATAGTGGCTGCCAATATCTTCAGATATGCGATTAGTTAGACAAGAAAATAGCTGCAAAACACCAGATCTATATATGGAAATACATTAAGCAGTAAAATAAAGGGTTTGCTCCATGCATCCAACAGACAAGACAAGAACACAATTTTTTGAAAGAATTTTTATATTACAGGGCACCTGGGAGGAAAACAAGAAGGTGTATCCAGCTCTCCTCAATGGGATGGGTTCTTTGTAGTCCTGAGCACTTCAGATCTAAGCTTTCTCTCTCTTGTAGGTGTAGAAAACCCAATGCAAAAATGAAGCTCAATGGGAGCAAATGATGAAAAATGAGACCAAGTGTATAGATCCAGAGTGATCTAATAGGCAACAAAAGGTGAAGAATGATGGGGAAAACCCTCCTATTTATAACAAAATATTGGGTCATTCTAGATCTGGGTGCATGATCAAAATAATGTTAACCAAATCTAGATCCACCTTTTATGGAATATTTTATTATATTTGTTGGAGGGAAAGGGTCTTTGACTTGGGTCAAATCCCTTGATTAGTCAAAAATAAATAAATAAATGATTTATTTATCTTTTTAAGGAAGTGGTTGGAAGATAATCAAATAAATAACGATTTATTTAATTATTTGTGGGTGATTTGGTCATATTTAACAAGGAATATTATCTAAATAAGATTTAAATAATTATTCCTAGAAATTAATAAGATAAATAAAGGTTTATCTAATTAATTTCTTTGATTTTGGGTTAAACATGAGTGGGAATAATAATTAAATTATGGTTTAATTAATTATTCCATGAGGAAAATCAAACAAATATGGGTTTGTTTAATATTTCCTTTTGGGGTTTCCTATTTTAACATAGTGAAAATGGTTTTACTTAGGGTAAAACTGGTCTTACATGGTGTACTTGGGTCCTTCTAATGATAATAAGTTAGATGACCAAAAAATGGTGTAACAGATTGCCCCCCAGCGTGCGAGTGTCAGGAGCAAATCGTATGACCGAAGTACGTTGTAAGAACACAATCACTAGACAACAAAAGAGGTGTCAGAGAGAGAACGGTGTGGTAGATAGTGTGCTGAAGGACTAGACCCTGAGGAGACGAGACTCGCAGGTGCAACAAGTCTCTTTTTATGAGAGGGTACCTGTGCTGAAGGCGGCGGGGGAGGCATACCTATGCTCGCCGAGACAAAGTACAAAAGAATAGTGTGTTCAGTAAACAAGGGACCGAACCATAAAGTACAGCTGGCATAATCATGAGCCAGATAAAAAATACAATGAGGAATCCCACATACATGCTGTGCCTTGGATAACAGCCAGGACTTGTACAATAATATCTGAGTACATGAGATACAAATACAACCCAAATGCCCCCTGTAAATGGGGAAGGGCTCACAAAATCTGACTGATACATGCAAGTCGAAGAGGCGTTGCAAGTGGCTATGGCCAACATCATCAAATATCTGGAGCTACATCGAAGGCTGCAAAGAAGAGGTCATCCGGGCATGTGGGGGGCTACCTGCAGGGCCACCCCCTCATGAGGGTTGAAACATCTCACACACACTCGGGAATCATCAAGAGCTGCTGCTGGATCACTGGACCATCAAGTATACGAATCTCGATCATGCTGAAGGAGCTGGAGAAACAATCAAGCCAAAGGGAAAGGAGATATCCCTTTGCCTGATCCGAGGCACTAAACAAGAGTGGAAGCTGGAACCAAGGTACACAGCCCTCTAGACCTGGCTTCTGGAATAAATGAGATGATGTCGGCAGAAGGAGGTCCGCCATAGTTGAGGCAATGAGAGACCCTCAACTAAGGCACGAGAGAAAAGAGTAGAGCGACGGACAGACTGACACTAATGATGATAGTGAAATGGAAAGGACTGAGTAGCTAATGGACGACTTCCCTTGCTAGAGCATAAAGGGCATGAATGACATGGCAGCGACTGACACAACATCATCAGGGATGGGGGACAGTGGAACTGAAGGTCATAATGTGCGACACAAGAGAGAGACCAATCAATGATGGATGGAGGGCTATAGTGGGGTACAAAGGGACTCGGTATAGACTCCATGGAGGGAATGATGACTCAACTTGGATGCTCTAAACAAGGGCGACTCGATGGTGTTGCCACACAGTAAAGGCCCCAATGGGGGACCGTGGAAACATGAGTACATGATGGGAACTCATGACGAAAATCAACACGAACGAAGACAAGTAAGGAGGCAAGATGGTGCCCCAAGTACAAGTGTCGTAAGTGAGGAAATTTGATTTTAAGGAGGGGTGAAGTGACCCTTCTTGGACAAAATGTGTCCTGGTGGAATGTCAGATCTCAAAAAACTAACAGATACCCATTTGAGGGCGCGGTGAGAGCTTTCCAACGGTGCAGATGGTTCGTCAAACGGGGCTACGGTGTGGTCACGACAGTCGAAAGAAGAAACAGGGGTTCTCTTTTAATAAGGCGGTTTTCCCTCCAAAATCACTCATTTGCTATTGTTGCTGTGGTGAATGTAGAGAGGAGAGAAGGCCCTAAATCTTGCGGCGAACGTAGCGGACAAACCGACCGTTGGAATCACGATCCGTCAGTGGCAGGTAGGAGGTCTAACTTTTCTCTTGCATTTTGATGGATTAATTTGTCAGTTTAGGGCCCAGAAATCCAGGAACAGTCCCTCCTTCATCTCTACGGCTGGGTCGCACTGTTTGGGGCAAAAAGTGTGACCTAGGATGCAGGTATTAGGGCAAAAAGTGCGACCTGGTCCAGAAAAGAGCAGAAAACTGCGACCTGGGAGATGAGGGGGTTTTGGTGCTGTTTTATGGTTGGAAGTTGGGCTTTGGTGTTTGGTTATGGGTTTCCCGATCTGCACCCTGACAAAAATGATGTGTTTGTGCAGGTATGGCAGAGTTACGGGTCAACTGGAGAGAGAGAGATCTGGGGACACTACGGACAAAGATCCAGGCGGATCAGGGCGTCCGCCGTGTTTTGGCCAGATTTGGGGTTCTCAAGTTTTTGGAGAACCCGTTGATGAGAGAAGGGGAACCGTTACTGGCCCGGATTATCAGTTACTGGGATCCAGATCAGGAGATCTTTGTAGTGCAGGGGCACAGGATCGAGCTGACGGTCCAGGACGTGTATTTCCTGACTGGTCTCCTGCCACTGGGATGGTGGGGAACACACAGCCAGTGCTGCCGCGGGGGCGGCATATCATGGAGTTCGTGGAATGCCATTGTCGACCAGGTCTCCAAGTCAAGGGGACTCGAATACCGATCGGGGATCTAGAGAGGCTAGAAACCCGTGCAGTGGCCGCAGCTGTGCTGCGAATTCTGGGCATCCAGGCGTTCCATCACATCACTGGGGGGCAGATGATGATAGTGGAAAGTGTGTTGGGTGGGACCTACTATGGGTGGGCCCAGATGTTATTGGTGTCGCTAAAGCGACAGTTGTCGCTATGCAGGCGGCAGGTGAATCATGACTGCTCATAGGGGACTTTGTTGTGCGCCTTCTTCTTTGAGAAGATTCCGACCTTGAGGCCTCGTGTACAGCTTCCAGATGGGGGCCTGAGGGAGCCCAGGATGCGCCGTTGGGGATGGCTACTGTGCAGAGGAGGAGGAGGGGCGGTCGGGCGGGTGTTTCGACCGGATTTTTTTGCCCATTGGGATCAGATGCCGCTGTACATAGACGACTACCCCTATAGTGGGATGAGCTACTGTGGGGATCCGGATCTGCCACTTCCGCCTGGTCGAGTCTGGGGGCCCGATGGTAAGTGACAAATTGCTATTCTTGTGTGGGCATGTTAAAGTTTTTGAATAGTAATTGATGATACTAATTCATGTACTTTTGGTATGCAGATATAGCACCGGTAAAACCGGCCGGATATATGGGACGACCGGCAGCGTCTGGGGCTACAGGTCCAAGTGGGTCGAGAGCGGTGCGGGATGAGGATGCAGCCGCCCTGCTGGAGGACATCCATCATAGATGCGAAAGGTTGTTGACCGGAGTATCAGAGCGCGGGTGGCAGGACTTAGACGACCAATACATAGAGCCATGTGTTGGTCTCCCCTCGGAGTGGCGAGGTATCATGCGGCGCATGGCAATGGCCGGTCAGGCTATGCGTGATCTACATGCTGCAGGGGCAGAGCCATTGGCTCGGGAGCCTCCAGATAGTGATTAGGGGTAGGGGCATGTGGTGCCCCCTATGATGTATGTAGGGGCAGGTGGTGCCCCCAGTTTTGGGTTTTTGTTTGTAACGTGCTATGGGCATGTCGTATGTATCAGAGTAGATGGACTCTAAACATATTTTTTGCGACACATATTATGGATATGCATCATCTTTTGATGGTTGATTTAATGTTATTGTCTTGTATGAAATGTGTGTGATAAATGCCAATATAGAACATGGTTTGGAATACTATCTACATAGTGATTCTGTTCTCGAGGTACATGGTTGAAAGTTATGGTTTCAAACGCACGTATTAAGATTTTCACTCGTAAATAGCGTCTAAACAGCACAGGGTTATGCACACGATAAACACCATTTAGTTGCATTACAAGAAGCAGGGAATCCAAACGAACGTGCAGATGGAGGATGCGATGAAAGAGGGCATCAACTAATAGGCCCCGCACTACATCATATTCGGCCTGATTGTTGGTGGCAGATCCAATGCATACCCCGTTAGAAAGAACAAGGGCATGCAAGGGGGTGAAAATGGCCCAACCTGCCGAGGTTAGATTCCTGGAGTAGCGACTTGCACCATCGGCATAACCGATAAAGGGTGTGGACGGGGGGTCCTGCAGAATGGTGTGACAAGACAATAAATGAGGGGATGAAAGGAAATGACGGCAGCGTGAGTGTACAGAAGTCATCGGGCAGAAACCGCAGGAGGGAGTGCAAGGGGCAGGATGACCAAGACTCAGACAGGGTGGTGTATGAGGGCTATCGGGAGCGTGGGGAGGACTCGGGCTGTGGAGGTCAACAGAGACACGAGTGGAGTGATCTCGGGTATGAGGAGGAACAGGGTGATCAAGGGACACAACAGGGGAGGATGCAGACGGGCTAGGCTCCGAGTGTCTCGCAGAGGAAGATAGGTAAAGGATGGTTACAGTAGATTCCATCATTTGAACATCAGGGGGGGGAATGTCAATGGGAGCGGGGGGATCCTCAGGTTGACCTGAAGCATACTGCGCGAGGATAGGAGAGGCATATTGATTTTGTTCAACCTCATACTCTCGGATTACCTCTAAAGAGGCGCGGTAGTGTGTCAGGTGAGGACAATGGTGGGAGTAATGGCCATGAACGCCGCACAAAGCACAGGACTTGTTGGTGCGGAGAGTCTTGGGGTTCTTGGTTACGGACGAAGAAGGAATGGGGGCTTCAGGGACCGTAGACTCGGGGAACGCGACTTTAACCATGGGCTGAATACGGGGCAACTCAGGACAAGCGTGGGTGGCATGACCAGTGACATCACATAAAGCGCAAGGCTTTATGGGTGGTGGAGGGACTGGGTCAGTCGTGGTAGTCTTGTCTTTGGGTGCCCCCTTGCGGGCTTTGCCTTTCTTCCCAGGTGCCGTCACAACAGGAGAAGGGTCCTGTGGAGGTGCTGGGGGCACGGAGGCAACGGAGGAAGCTAGGGGGACCAGTTGAACCGGTGTCAAAGACATATAGGGCTTGGGGTGACCAGGAGGGGTAGCGGCTGGGGGATCAAGGTACCAGACCGGTATGCCCAAGGTCAAGTTAGGGAGAGAGAGGGTGGCCATGACGGGGACATAATATACTCCGGGAGGGGGAGCTAGGAAAGGGATCTGCCCAGCAGGGTAATGACCAGGAGGGACGGCTTCGAGATGGTTAAGGCCAAGAGGAACCGATCCAGGAGGATAAAGGGGTTCAGGGATACCAGCTGTAGGGGTAGGGCCAGAAGGAGGAGGTCCGGCTGGCTGAGATGAATGGCTAGGAGCGGGTTGCGGAGGGCGAGGGGGAGGTTGCTGACTAGCCGAGGCAGGCCGTTTACGGGCAGCCTGAGACGATTGCATCATGCAAACATTCGAGGAGCTGGGATCAGTGATGGGAGGGGGAGGAAGGTTAGGGAAAGTTCCAAGCAGGGAGGAATCTTTGTAAACGCCGGGGGAGACACTGGTCAAAGAATCAACGGTTTGCTTGTTGGCTACAGAAGAGATAGTCGTCTCAGGAGAGGTCTGAGATTTTGGCTCATGATATGTCAACTGGTCAATGGTGACTATCTTTCCGTTATGGGGGAAAGACATCTTGCGAAAGACCGCGAATGGGACAGCAGACATAGCATAGGTGTAGCTTCACCCCAATAGAATGTTGTAATCTAGCGGGGCGTCGATGACTTCGACGTTAACGCAAACAGTCTTACCGGCGAGGGTGATAGGACAATTACGAAACAGGCCAATGGGCTGGGAGGCATGACCGTCCCACGCTCGAAGGGTGATCGTGGAAGGGGCCAGCTCAGGAGATCCGAGTTGCTTCCAAACCGAAGCGGACATCACGCATGTGGATGCCCCCTCGTCAATTATACACCGAGACACGTTGGCGTTTCGGATTTTGACTGGGATTTGGAAGGCGACGGAAGGAGGGAGGGGAGGATGGTCCGATTGAGTGGCGTCGAAAACAATAATTTGGTCATCAGCAGGATCTACAGCGCCCACGGCAGATAATAGAGCCTTCTTTTGGGAAGGGCACGACTGGAGGAGTTCCAGTGTGGAAATGGCAGCAGGAGACTGCGCCAGATCATCTACTATGCTATACGAATGAGCAGCTGGACCAGAAGCAGCATTTCGACGTAATGGTCCCTTAGGGATCTTGGTAGGGACCTCAACTCTAGGTTGAGGGATATGTAAGGGACCATTGGATGTCGAAAGAGGCTCTGTAGAACCTAAAGAGGGAGGCTCGGGGGCAGACTGAGCAGGAGGCTTGGGGTACTGACGAGACCGAGTTTGAAGGTGAAGATCGACGGATGGGGCAGGATCGGAGTGCATCATAAGGATCTGGTAATCAGAGGAACCAGAAATGGAAGGGGGGACGGCTACCTGGCTGTCGGGCGGTTGGGTAGCCACAAATCCTTGTTGAGGGAAAGGATCAGTAAACACAGCTGGCTGGGTAGTGGCCACATTAGGAGGAGCATGAGGGGAAGCGTGTTGTCCGCGCAATGTGGCTTGAGACTCCCACATCTGCCGCATCTGAGGTAAGAGGGGACAATCGTGGGTGTAATGACCGTAAACACCGCAACACGAACAGGGCTTGTTTGTGCGAAGTGGCCTGTCCGGCTTGGGCTGAATGCCCTGTTGCTGGTTGCCAGTGTTAGGGTCCACACCAGAATTGGGTCCTCGGGAACCAGGGGCAGATTGGTTTTGGTTGCCTCTCCGCCTTCTTTGAGAAGAAGGGGGATTAGTCGCGCCCTGCTATGCAAATACTTGCCCTGGAGGGGGCTGTAGGTGCTGGTGCTGGGGTTGAGGAGGCAAGGGAGGAGGAAGCGCATATGCTGGAGGAGCTGGCGCACCAGGCTGCGGATAAGGGTAATGGGTGGGTTGGGCAACATTGGGGTAAGCAGGAGGTTGGGCAAAAGGAGGAGGCATGCCGTATCCTGGATACATGCTACCGGGAGGGGGAAGAGTGCCGGAGGAGCTGGCCCCTCCCTGAGGGAGACCATAGCCCATAGGAGGTTGAGCGTATGGATGGGAAAGGGCTCCAACGATACCGTTGGCGGAATGAGATGCCCCCGGGGCGTTAGCGCCACCGGGCCTGGGGATGTCAGGAAGAACGGTATAAACATAACCAGATTGAGCGTAGATCAGGTCATATTTCAAAGCTATTTGGAGGGCGGCTTCTTCAGTTTGAGGAAAATGAGAGGCGACATATTTGCCGATGGGAGCGGGAAGGGTGCGCAGGAACCAGTCCATGTAAACCCGATCTTCGAAGGGAGGGGCTCGACATAAGCTCCGTCTTCGTCGCCATTCCTGAACATGGGCGGAAAGGCGTGTTGAAGAGGCTTGCTTAAAGGAAGTCAAGAGCTCTGTGCCAGTATCGTATCGGAGAGGGAGCTGGAAGTACGACAAAAAGGCTTGGGCAAGAGTCTCAAAGGTGGTATGGGTAGAGGTGGCTTGTTCGACATACCATTTAGAAGCTTCGCCGGTGAGCGTGCGTTGGAACAAACGAAAACGGATGGAGTCATCGGTAATGGAATTGGAGGAACACCACATGTGGAAAGATCAGACATGATTGGTTGGATCTTCGCCATTAAGGCCCTCAAACTTAGGGATGTCGGAGGGGAGCTTGGTTGGCATAGCGGGCCAGTTAGCATTGTGGTGAATGGGGTCATTGATCAACTGATGGAAATCGGGGAGGCTGAGGCCTGCAATGTACGGCAGCACAGGGGTGGCTGGGGTAGTTCCTATGGCGGTTCTGTTAGTAGTAGGGCCGGCATTGGGGCCGGGAGAACCGCTAGCGTTAGGCCCTGTACCAGACATGGTGAAGGTGACAGGGGGAGAACCAGGAGGAGAAGGATGACCCGATGAATCAGGGGAGGAGTCGGAGTGCGGACTCGAAGGTGGACTGGCTCGACGACGGCGGTGCGGAGCAGGTCGATCAACCGGAAACTGAGGGTGAAAGCCAAGAAGTCTCCGAGAAAGGCGCCTTGGGGCGCAATGATGACATGAAGAAGGAAAACGACAGGGGCAGAAAGGGACAGAATCAATTATGGTCAAGGGCAGAAAAGGTGCAGTGACAATTGATTTTAGAGTCTTTGCCAGGCGGTGTTAACCAGGCGCTTCTTCGCTTAGGGTCAGTGTGTGGCGTGCGTTAATTTTAATTGTTAAACCCTTTCCGTTTTGAGAGAAAGAAAAAGTGTGCTGTGTAGCTGAAAATAAACCTACAGAGAACAGAATATAATGCTGAAATAACAGAAAAATAACAGCTACTGGTGCATCTATCTAACCCAAGAAGGTGGGTCTCTCAAAACTATGCTGAAAAGAAAGGGAAAAACTATGTAAAACACACGGAAAAGGGGCCAATAGATCTAAGGTCAAAGGGGACAGGGATCTAGAGGACAAAGCTGCTGAAAAGAGGTGCAGATCACAGCCAAGAGACAGAGGCAAGGTGGCTGGAAAAAGGAAGGAAATCAGAAAAAACCGGAGGGGGCAAGGCGGAGGCCTTCAAAGGAGGTCCAAACAAAATGACAAGAGGTGATTTGAAAGGAAAAGAGGCTGATTTCAATGGATCTGAAAGGGAGGTAACAGATCTGGAAAAGAGGGGGCTGAAGCTCTGAAACCGACGGCTGAAACAGCTAAAACTCTTCCACAAAAAGTGGAGGGTACTAAAGCCCTAAGGGGCTGGGTTCCCACTTAGATGAGTAAAAACAGATCAGATCTTGGTCAAGGCGGGCTGAGACAAAGGCTGGAAGACCCTGACAGAAGCTGCAGCAAAACCCAGAAAAATTGCAGAAAAAATGCTGGAAAAAAGGCAGGTCGCAGTTTCTGACCTGATCTGAGTGCAGGTCGCAGAAAACAGGCTGAAAAGTGTGACCTGGAGGTCCAGGTCGCAGGTTTAGGGCCAAAAAGTGCGACCCCCCTGTTCCGGTTGTCTCGGCGGCAGATTTTCAGAAAAGTTGCCGTCTCAGTTGCGGCTGGTGTCGCTTACCTGCGCAATAGGGCCAGAAACACACGGAAGTTAGAAATTTTAAGTTTTTAGGGTTTTATGTGAGAAAAAATGACATAAAAAGAGGAAAACTAAGCAGCTGAAAAGAAGCCCTAGGGCCTGAAGTAGCTGGATATGCAGGAATATGAAAAACGACAGCGGTCGTAATTTAAAACCCGTGTGGAGTCGCCATTTGTTAGTATGAATCCTTCATCGAAGTGTACGAAAAAGGACCACTTTAGCTACGCATAACTAATAGCCCTAACAACAATAGTGGCTGCCAAATATCTTCAGATCTGCGGTTAGTAATAAAAATGCTGCAACAACCAGATCTATAAATGGAAAGACACTAAGCAGTAAAATAAAGGGTTTTCTCCATGCATCCAACAGACAAGACAAGAACACAATTTTTTGAAAGAATTTTATATTACAGGGCACCTGGGAGGAAAACACGAAGGTGTATTCAGCTCTCCTCAATGGGATGGGTTGTTTGTAGTCCTCAGCACTTCAGATCTAAGCTTTCTCTCTCTTGTAGGTGTAGAAAACCCAATGCAAAAATGAAGCTCAATGGGAGCAAATGATGAAAATGAGACCAAGTGTATAGATCCAGAGTGATCTAATAGGCAACAAAAGGTGAGGAATGATGGGGAAGAACCCTCCTATTTATAACAAAATATTGGGTCATTCTAGATCTTGGTGCATGATTAAAATAATGTTAACCAAATCTAGATCCACCTTTATGGAATATTTTATTATATTTGTTGGAGGGAAAGGGTCTTTGACTTGGGTCAAATCCCTTGATTAGTCAAAAATAAATAAATAAATGATTTATTTATCTTTTTAAGGAAGTGGTTGGAAGATAATCAAATAAATAACGATTTATTTAATTATTTGTGGGTGATTTGGTCATATTTAACAAGGAATATTATCTAAATAAGATTTAAATAATTATTCCTAGAAATTAATAAGATAAATAAAGGTTTATCTAATTGATTTATTTGATTTTGGTTTAAACATGACTGGGAATAATAATTAAATTATGGTTTAATTAATTATTCCATGAGGAAAATCAAACAAATATGGGTTTGTTTAATATTTCCTTTTGGGGTTTCCTATTTTAACATAGTGAAAGTGGTTTTACTTAGGGTAAAACTGGTCTTACATGGTGTACTTGGGTCCATCTAATCATAATAAGTTAGATGACCAAAAAATGGTGTAACACATGTATCAAGTCATCAATAATCATGCATGTGTGAAGATCCTTGGAATATTCCACCAACAGTTCGGATTCCAATATGGATCTAATTTCCCCAACAATGACAGTGCTGATAATGTGTAAACTGAAGTGTCTACCACGTTGCTACTCTTCTCCTTGACATTTCCCATGCCCAAGGTCTATTTTGGAAGGCCATGCCTCCCATTTCTCTCCTCCTTGACATCTCCCATGCCAAAGGTGTAAGATGGAAGGTTGTTATTCCTCCCTTGCTACCCTTCTTGCATATGCACATGCGCAACAGAAAATGGAAGTTATTGGAAGTTAGTGTCCCATGGGAGGCTATCATCTATCAAAAGCCTCCTTGGCCTTGCCAAAGTATGCATGTGTGACCACCATCTCCTTTCCTGTATGGAAGCTTGCTCTCCAAATGAAATTATCTTTTGATTCTTCACAGCCAAGGATTGCCTTCCTTGCTCCATGATGGTGTCATTCTTCTTTCTTGCAGCATCTTTTCTCAACGTAGTATGAGATGAGAGAATGGATAACGGTGATAAAGGAAAAATATTTCCCCTCTCCTTGAGCTTCCCCAATACTCTCAGCGCTGTAATATGGTCTTCTAATGCTCCCTTCCTTCTTGGATCTATGAATGGAGCATCAGTGCATGAAACATATTTCATCAAATTTGAATCAGGTGGTCTTCCAAGTGGTTTACCACAAGATAATGATGTATCATGGCTCATTCCCATGTGCATCACAAATGGGACCATCATATCATTTCTTCCACTATGCAAATCCATCTCTGATTTTTGTGTGGAAGTCTCATGATAATGGGGCATCACTCTTAAGGATGCAAGAGTGTTTCTAGTTGGAGAAATTTGCCCATATTTTCCTCCATGTAATAGTGGATGACCTCTTATCATGTCGGCACTGTAATCCTTTCTCTGTTCTTCTTCTCCTACCTTCTACCAGATTTCAGAGCCTAAGGTGCTTCCTTTAGATGTAGTTAACTCATGAACACCCAACATCTCCTTGGTGTCAAGAGTCTTGATCACAACAGACTGATCTATCATAGTGTGTGTTCCCAAAACTGTATGCAATTTTGGGACACTTTCCCTCCATTATTTTATCTCATTATCTATCATTATAGACACATGCTCCTCATTCTCTTCAAAAGTAAGATCCTTGGGAGCTTCTTTCAAAGAAACAAGAGCTCTCCTAGTGGAAGTAAGTTATTCACCTCCATCTCCGAATAAAAGTAGATCTCCTCCTACTGTCATAGTGCTAGAGGATCTTTCCAGCTCTTCCTCTTCCTTCTCCTCATAAATAGAGAATGCCTCATCATTAAGAGATCCTTTCTCTTGATCTCCTATTGAAAAAGGAACCCTCATGTCTTCTTCTTGAGAAGAATGTTCTTGCTGAAGTGGGCCCGTTGCCCTTGGAAAATCATGTAGAAGATCTTTAACCCCCTCAAAAATGTTCTCAAATGGAGTTATATTCATGGATCCTCCCATAACATGCAAAGGTTATGACTTCTTGGGCTTGGTTGGATCTCCCAAACAAGTTTCAGATGGCTTAACATCAAATCTTTTCACTAAACTCCTAGTGAACTTTGCCTAAGTAGAGATATTTACATTTTTCAATGAAGAAGATTTAAATAACCACCAGGCATAAGCCTTACCTTGGAGATACAACGCTGCTACTCTAATGGCTTCTTCTTCTTAAACTTGATGCAGCTAGAAATATGTTTCTAGCTTCTTTACCCAAGACTTGGTTGAGCTCTTCGGTGATCCATCAAAAGTAGGTAGAAAGATCCTACCCAAAGTGTGTTGCATGCACCCTCTTCTTCTCTTGTATATGCTGGATCTTCTTTCTTCTTTAAGTTGAAAAAACTCCAAGAAGCTTAGATTCTCTTTGAATCTTTTAGACTGAGATTTATATTCTTGGAGATAGTCACCAAGAGTCGCCTCTTTTGGTGTCTCTCCTTTTGCTTCTTCTCTTTCTAGGAATGTAGGCATGCTACAACGTTGTAGATCTGATTGTGTGGCTAAATTATCACACACATAATATGAAGAACTGGGGCTTTCTTCATGTGCAATTATTCTTGAGGGATTTTCATGTCTTTCCCTCCTCATTCCCCTGATTTCACTTTCCAGCTCATGCATAGTTTGGAACAGATTTTTTGAGAACTCTTTCCCTTCCATTCTTCCAGATAAAGGGGTATTACCCTTGTCTTCTTTATCTTACGTGTAATCAATATTATTCTTCTATCTTTTATTTTCTTGAAAATACATATTGGCTTCTTAGAATGCACAGTTTGTGCCAAGATAATGCTCACATACCACTGTAATATCCCAAAATAGGGACCGCAACAATTTATAAACAGTTATGCAGATAAATAATGCAGATCATCAAGATTATAGCAGGAGGGCAATATGGAGACCCTTATTTAACATTTAAAACAGAAAATTAGATGTAAAATGAAGCCCATTATATGTATAAGAGGAAATAGAAGTCTCCAATGAAGAAAAATCCTCAAAAAGAGGTGCAACAACCATACATATGAACAAAAACTGCCTTGACAATGTTATTTTTATTAGGATGCAACAGCTTTTGATTACAACTTAGATATAGAAAAAAATAATGCATGAAAATTCATATCTATGACAGATCCATACACTATAAAGAATCTTCTTCAAATACCCCTTGGGGTTTTCAGCAAAACATGAAGCACATGGAGTAGATCTGAGATCTAAAAGCTGCAGATCTGTAGAAATATTCATATATTCAGTAAAGTTCAGATCTAATCTAATATATACAATATAATGACCCTATAAAATGGATCTCAAAGGTGAAGGGAAGATCCCCAACACATGAGAATCAATGCTCCAAAATGTTATGCCAAAATTCCCTCCAACAACACCTACAGGAAAACACAGATCTGGAAGTAAAACTGCATTGTAGGGTTTTAGATATGTTTTGCCACATGCCAAGATCTGAATCTGATGCTCCACTGATTGAATAATCTCTTTACAATGGGATAGAAGCCTTCCCCACTGAAGAGGAGCACTAGAATGGTTTAGATCTGAGTAGATATAGCCTCCACTTGCTGCAGTTTACAAAGACAACCAAACCCTCAACAGGATATGAATTATATTTGGAAGTAGAAGCTTGGAATTCGGCCTGATGGTGGACAAGAAATGAAAACTCTTCGAAGAGGCCTCTCAAGGAAAGAGAATGGAATTCCTAAACAAGAAAACCATGTGCTAAACATCACTATTCTTTTCTAAACAGCAAGGAGAATGAGATATGTCTAAAAAAACATTATAATCTGAAAATAAAATATCATCAACAACCTTCTCATGCTGCCATCCTCTTCCTTTTATAAGTTGAGAGCTTGCAAAACCCTAAACCACCTTGAATGAAATAGCTCCTTTCCCATGAGCTACCTCCATATAAAACTGCGTTGTGGCTCATTGATGGCCACTCCTCCAAGACAACGCTATAGATTTGGTCATGGTTGACCCAATCAAAATGTTTAGCCCCTTTCACACCTAGGGTGCCTTCTTATTTAGCCAAGATATATCCTTTTTCGCATTTGGCATTGATTTATTTAATGTTTTGGAGTTTTATGATCCTCTTTTAAAATTGTATTCATGAAACAGAAAAATAAAACAAAATTGAATATTTCCATTAGCTTAGGACTAATTGGGAATATTACAAACTGAGATAGTGAATAAATTTTTGGAAGGATATCTTCATTGTTTTGTATCTGATAAGCAAGCACAATGGGTCAAGTGGTTACGTCTTACTGAATGGTGGTATAACACTTCCTTCCATACTGTGGCGAAAATGAGCCCATTTATGGCACTTTATGGATATTATCCACCATCCATCACATCTTATTTAAGGGAAAATTCTAGGGTTCAAGCAGTGGAATATCACATCGGGTGTAATGTTCCAAAATTTCAGCCTCCAAGCTAAATGGAACATTAGAGTTGGCAGCAGCTCTAGCCGGTGAATAAATGGGGAGAAAATCCCATATTTCTCATAAGGAGGAATAAAATACTCCATATGTGAAATAGGACACTATTTTAAGCCTAATAAAACACCTCCATGTGTGAACAGGGTTAAAATCAAGTTTCTTTGACCAAGTCAACAATGTAGTTATAGTGGAGGAGGAATCCAAGGAGGTATAACACAATTTTGGAGGGAGATGCATATTTGGATGGAGATGAATAATTGAGTGGGGCCAAGTGAAAGAAAAATCATATCTTATATAAGGAATAGGATGTTAGCATTATTCTTCATGTCTTATATTATTACTCTTGTCTGCCAATACTTGTTGCTGCTTAGCAGAGTTGCAGTGTTGTTTAGCACCAGGTGTTCGCGAGCGGGAATCCCACCTCTTTCCTTTGAGGAGCCTCATTGGTAGAGTTTTCATTCATAATTACACATAAGGTTTTCAGGCCAAGCTTCAACCATCTTCATCAGCGCAGTTTTCCAGAGATTGTGCAGTGTTACTGGGTGTAGCAGTGGAAGGGATTGGAATCCCGGTTCCTGAGCTAGTTTCTCATTGGAGGAAAGTTTCCTTCACTTTAGAGACTTGATTGGAGAGCTCCAGAGCTTATTTTAGATCTTTGGTATCAGACCACACATTTCCCACACATTCCCAGCGTTGGTTCTGCTAGGGAATGCGTTATTTTGGAGGCAGTGTTCATTGCATGGTTTGGTGGCTCCGTTGCTGAGCTTCCTTGTGATTGAGAGGTTAATCCTTTCATGGGAGGAAGCCCTTGAGGGACCTACATCAGACCAGACATATTTCCAGCATTTTACACTCATGTTATTCAGTGTTGCAGTGGTGATTCAGTAAATTACTGAATATCACATGTTGTATGCAGAGTGTTTGACAAGAAACCCTTGCTGGTTTCTTTTGTATTTTGTATAAAGAGACTATTTATATGTTATTCAGCATCATTTATCAATAAATGAGTAGATATATTGTTATCCTATGATTTTATGTGTAAACCCTCTCTTCTACTGCGCATTCCCTTGAGCAGAAACTCCAGCATTTTGCAGTCTTGGGGTTTTAGAACTTGTTGGAAATCCTAGGTGTGGGAGATCTGTTTAACCCACCTAGTTTGCTTTGTTTCAGCTCTAATATTGGATTTAGATTTTATATTGATTATTTTATGGGATCCAAGGTTCCATTTCAGTTTTTTATTGCAAATTTTGCTGGAAATGCATTTTTTATGCATGATTCATGAGCTGTTCCTAATTTGGAATATTACACCGGTATCAAAGCATGATCTATGGATCAGCATGTGAGATCCAGCTATCAGAGGAAGGAGAGATGGATAGAAACCAGAAAGCTTTAGTATGTGAAGGGAGAAAGGAATACAAGCTTACAAAGCTTCTTCCAAAATCTATGCAGAGCTTTCAAGGAGAGTTGAAGAAAATGAGATTGGAGATGGGATCTCCAAAGGAGGTTGAATCTAGACTTGAAACTAGATTTTCACATGGTGAGTGTGAGCATGCAGCTGCACTCCATGATGCACAGTGCAGTCAAATTCCCAGGTCTATCTTAAGATGGATGGGAGGAGGAAAAATGCCTAAGAGGAGAACTCTTAGTGATTTGTTGCGGGAGTATAAATCTCAAACTGAGAGGTTTAGAGATCATACTGATTTCCAAGTGTTTTGGAAGGTTCAGGTGGAGAAGAAACAGTATTAGGATATAAGTAGATTTCTTCTATCTACTTTTTCCGAATCACCTACATGTTCAGCTGGAGCATGGGTGAAGGAGCTAGAATCATATTTGCAACTGCACCATATTTCTCGAGGTGAAGCTATCAGAGTTGCAGTGTTGCATTTCATAGGTAAGGCTCATGCATGGTGGATTTTTGAGGTAAGGCTCATGAATGGTGCAAGATTCATAAAAACATTGATGGAGAGGTTTGGTGAAAAACTTCCTGAGACACATGAGCAAGGAAAACTCGAGAAAACAAAACCCTTGCATGTGATGGAGAAAAATACACTTCAGAAAACCATGGGAGGAGCTAATATCTTGCATTACACTTTGCTAGAAGCAAGACCTCCGGTTCATATTCTTGAACAAGAGGGCATGGGGATCTCCTTTTCACAGGAGGATCCAACTATGGAGATGTTGCCTACACACATTGATGAAGAAGAAGGGGGCAACAACGTTGTCACGTCTATAACACATCCAGTGCCTCATGTAGAGGGAAGAGGAGCACATGCTCCAACAGGAGGGATTCTTGTATCCTGACAAGAAGTTCCCTAGGATCTCATACATGGAGGTCCAAGCACAATCAATGAGCAGCATGATTGTGCAACATTGCAGCTGGAAGGAGGAGGTATGGAGGAAAAGCAACATCAGTTGATGAGAAGCACACACCCTTCTCTATTTCAGAAAGCTAATGCAAGGAAGAGGCAGACTGATTTGTGCAGTGAGAGAAGGGGCAAGGTTGCCCAATCATATGTGTAGTCTACTCTTGACATTAATGTCTCACTTCATGGAGGCATTCCACTAGGGAGGCCACCAGATCTATCATTAATGAAATAAATCTTGTCTTTGGATTCACCGCTCTTGGATTTTGGAGAGGTGAAGAGCTTAGAGGAGAACTTTGGCATGGGGGATGTAAAATTAGCACGCAGTAGCATGAGGGGAGCTTCACATGCCAAATCACCAGCGCTGTCTCTTAGGAGGATTGATCCTTATTGGAGGTCTCAGCTTTTGGTAGAGTACTCCAAGGATATTGGTGCATGCATGATTCTTGATGGCCCGGATGGATATGAGAGATACATGGTGGATGATGTGGTCATCTATTCCTATGGCAGGATATTCTTGACTAGATCTTCTAGTCTCAGGGAGAAGTTGCTACATGCAGCACATGAGGACTTCTCTTCTATGCACTTTGATGCATATTTCCATTTGATGGAGGAGTTCACTTGGGAGGGCATTCAACATGACATATTTTAGCATATGGAGAGATGCATAGCCCAGATGGTGATAGAGAGGAGGTCACATCCACCTTCCTACTCATTGGGAGTGAGGAAGAATTTCCAGTTGAGCCATTTCAGCCCAAGACCTCAAGTACATAATGGAGGAGGTATAATTTCATATTTTTTATTTTACTTCTTTTCCTTATTTTAGCAGCGTGATGTAACAAGAATAATCATCTCTTCTTTCATATTGTATGATGATGTACTTGCAGCTACTTGTAGCATTGACTTTAGCTATCTTTTTGATGGTTTGTGGGGGAAGCCACATGTATCTGGGTGTTCACCATTGGCACCAACTTGTAACTTCATGTTTTCATCTTATGAGATGACTGTGGCAGAAAAAAAGTGGCTGGAAAAGCACTTGTTATTTCTTATTTTGATGTAGGCCAAGGATGCACTGCGCTGGTTCCATGAAAGGGACCATGATTCACTCTTTGGTTGTCATTTGGCAACTTGTTTTTATTGTATATTGCTTCCATGTATTGCTGATATGTTTTTGCTCAAGGGAAGCTTTGTGTGGAGAGAAAAACCAATTGGATGGCATGGCACCCATATGATAGAGCAACAGAGGACTTGTTTATATGGGGCATCATACAAGTTGACTATCATGATCTTGCTTCATGGCTTGTATGAGGGAGAGATGAGGCAACAAAAAAAGTTGTTGTTGCCATGGTTACACTTGGGAGAGTATGGGAAAAATTCTTCCCATACTTTTCATGATATTATCGGAAAGAAGGAAGGCACATTCATGGTGCAAGGAGGTTACCCTTCAGCATTGAAGGATCATGAGAGACTTCCATGTAGGAAGAAGATCTTCTCACATAGCATCATGATGGGGGATGGCTTTGGCATGTGGAATGTCAAAGGGAGAAGTCATGGGGTGACAAGAGCCTTGCTACTAAGGCCTACAACGCTGTCACTTGAGAGCATGTTCCTATTGATGGAGTGTTCCAAAGGGAGTATGCACCCTCTCCTCTTGTAGATTTTTATGAGGAGATTCTTATGGGAGGGCTCACTCATGGACCTCACCTTCAGCTCACACATGATGAATGGTAAGAAATACATTTATGTGCTTGTTGATTACTCTATGGAGTATTTGTAAGTTCTCACCATGTGTAGACAATGCATTTCTCTTCAAGAGCAAGAGTATTTTTGGGTTTCATGGTCACTTTAGGGCCAATTTTTATGATGATAGTAACCAATATATACATGAATTTGGGCAAGTGTATTGTTATTTTATCTATGTAAAACTGATATACATTGATGCTTACTTCCCCATGTTGGAAGGACAAACATATACAACTTGTAACTTGTTGTAGAACCACTTGCCACATGACATTCTCAAACAACAGTTGGGGAGATTGCATAATATCCACTTGGAGAACCTTTGGTACCTTGCAAAATTTCACATGAATTTCAAAATTTTTCTTATTTGGATGCCAAATGGTGATGATGTGCCATTCATCTTGGATGGAATGGTTTGGGTCGACATGTCTCATGATTTTGGAAGAAGAGTCTTTGGAGACTCAATATTCTTCTCGCCATTGGAGGGAAATCATGTTGCAGCCCAAGAACAACATGCCCTCTACACTTATCATAAGTGGAGAGGAGGAAAACATGGGACAGGCTCTCTTTCCTATCATGTTCATTTATTCATCCCACCTACATTTCAAGAGCACAAGGTGGAGGAGACTTTTCATGAGTTACCATGTTGGAGGGTGACTCACTTCATTTGGATGGTAGCATGGGTGAGGGAGGCACTCATTCACCATGATGATCATCACTCCTACTTTGTGGAGGCCATGAGACAACTAGTACGTTTCCATTCACACTTTCCACCTTTGATTGATGCAGACACTTTGGTTTTGCACACTTAGGAGGAAGCATTAGATGACAGTATATTTGCATATTCTCTTGATGCAGTGATGGATGCTATTGATGGGAGGGCACATGAGGAAGAGGGAAGAATTTTTGTTCTCCTTATGCATTTTCTTGAGGAAAATCAAAGATTTTGGAGGGGAGGACTGTAATGTTCCAAAATTTTAGCCTCTAAGCTATATGGAACATTAGAGTTGGCAACAGCTCTAGCCGGTGAATAAATGGGGAGTTATTCCCATAAATCTCCTAAGGAGGAATAAATAATCCATATGTTAAATAGGACACTCTTTCAAGCCTAATAAAACACCTCCATGTGTGAACAGGGTTAAAATCAAGCTGCTTTGACCAAGTCATCAACGCAGTTTTAGGGGAGGAGGAATCCAAGGAGGAATAACGCAATTTTGGAGGGAGATGCATATTTGGATGGAGATGAGATAATTGAGTGGGGCCAAGGGAAATAAACCTCATATATTATATAAGGAAGAGGATGGCAGCATTATTCTTCATGTCTTAGATTATTATTCATGTCTGCCAAGACTTATTGCTGCTTAGCAAAGTTGCAGTGTTGTTTAGCATCGGGTGTTCCAGAGCAGGAATCCCACCTCTTTCCTTTGAGGAGCCTCATTGGGAGAGTTTGAATTCATCATTACACATTAGTTTTTTATTCCAAGCTTCATCCATCTTCATCAGCATAGTTTTTCCAGATATTGTGTAGTGTTACTGGGTGCAACAGTGGAAGGGATTGGAATCCCGGTTCCTGAGATAGTTTCTCATTGGAGGAAGGTTTCCTTCACTTGAGAGACCTATTTGGAGAGCTTCAGAGCCTATTTCAGATCTGTGTTATCAGAACACACATTTCCCACACATTCCCAGCGTTTTTTCTGCTAGGGAATGCGTTATTTTGGAGGCAGTGTTCATTGCATGGTTTGGTGGCTCCGTTGCTGAGCTTCCTTGTGATTGAGAGGTTCATCCTTTCATGGGAGGAAGCCCTTGAGGGATATACATCAGATCATACATCTTTCTAGCCTTTTACACTCATTTTCTTTAGCGTTGCAATGGTGATTTAGTAAATTACTGAATATCACATGTTGTGTGCAGAGTGTTTGACAAGAAACCCTTGCCGGTTTCTTTTGTATTTTGTATAAGGAGACTAGATCTATTTTCTTCAGCATTATTTATCAATGCATGAGTAGATCTATTATTATCCTATGATTTTATGTGTAAACCCTATTGGTTCCCTGTAGTTTTAGCAGATTGGCAAGACTAAAGCTGCAGAGAAAACATTTGAACCACTTTGGGATTCTAGGATCTAGCCCTCCTGAATCTAGAGAGGGATCTCTCTATAAGTGCAAATATTGATTTATCTTTAAGGCTTTTAGGTGTGATATTAGGCTAGTTATGAAGAGAAAGGGTTTTTTTTTTTTTTTTTTTTGGATGGTTGAGCATGGTTTTTAATTGAGTGGAAAGTCCTAAAAATGAAAGAGTTTCAAAGGGGTGAAGGTGTGAATAATTAGAAGAAGATACTACTGATAGGATAGATATGAAACAACACTTAGTCCATTGGGCTATGGAGTCATAAAAGGGTTTAATTGTGCAAAAATTTCAAGAGTGATCCAAGGGGCAAGTCATCTATATCAAAAGATCTTTTAGATTAAATGATGAAATGGAACATTAAAAGTGTTGAGAAGGTGGAAAAAGTCAATAATTTCAACAAGGATTTATCAAATTTCCATACAAGAAAAGCCCTTTTAAGCAACTGTTTGAAACCAACCAAAGGACAGGCCTAACCATAAACTTCTTTGGACAAGATTGTATTAAAGCTAACTTATCATACAAACAATCTAGTAATCCACATGACTACTTTCAGAAAGGATGAAAACATATAAGAAAATTAAGTGCAGCTTAAGATCAAGCAAGAAACATTAAAATCAAAGCCTGCTTTCAGCATACTCTTAGGGAAACCTTCAAAAAAACCTTTGGTGAAAGAAACTAGAAGACATGGCATACCATAAACTTTTCTAGTCTAACTCTACTTAGCATGTACTGAAAATATCATTCAAGAACTTCCTTTCAAATTTTTCACATCAAGACATGGACTAACCAACATTCCTTGATAATGTTTACACCTAACTTAAGTCATTCTTAAATACACAATTGGAGGAAAACATAAAGATAAATATTATCAGTGAGAGTAGGGTACTTTTGACAGTAAATCCTAGCTCTATATTTGCTGTTCTTTATCAGAGAATAAGTGAAAAAAATGGCACATATGGAAGGAAAACAATAACAGTAAGAGGTACTTCACCAGTGATATAGACCAAGATCCCAAGAATCAACTTGTATATTGATGTCAATCCAGTTACATACTTGAAGTCCAATGTTTCAGTACAACACTCATCTTCTCTTCTCAGCCTAACTTCTTTGATCACAAATAGAGATTCAAGAGCCTCTTAAAACTATTTACATGTAGAAAGTTTCGAGCAACAAGTATTACATCAAAGTCCAGCAACCAACCCCTATCTCGTCTTCTTCAGAATTATTTATAGAAGAAAAGACGAGGTGGGATAAAATAAAAGATCCTAGTTCAATTAATACAAGTTAATGCTTTTTGACCTTTGAGGGGCTCAAAGGAGAAATTTTCTGATATTTCTCTTTATTAATTGGTTTTCATTAAATATTCAGGCTACTTGGCAGATTTTGTTGACATTAAATCTTTTAAGGAGGCTGGAAATAACTCTCATTGTTTTTAACAACATATCACTGATAAGGTAATAGCTACGTGTTCTTCAGATTTATTCGAGGCTGCAGGTGGCTCTTTGGTAGTTGAAGAGGATTTAATTAGCCTCTAATGTGGCAGTGGAGGCCTCTCAGACTGATAGATGTCATTATTTTTCCCTAAAACACTGTTAATTTGCTTTTGATCTGTGTTTTAGGCCTGATTAGGTTTAATATTTGTCTTCAGGTCTTCATACTATCTTTAACTGTGTGGATTAGGCCTTTGATAGTCAAATTTGTGCCTTAATCCCTCAAAACTGTGTTAAAATAATAAATTCTTGATTTCTGCTTTGATTTTATCCTTTGAAACTGATACTCTTTGTTTGATTGAGGTTCACTGTGTTTTTGTTGCTTTTACAGGTGTGCAGAAGGTTTTATAATGTTACCAGTGCTCACGAGGCATGATAAAATCATATTTGGAACCTTGCAGATTCTTTGAATTCATGGATAATGGCCTGGGGATCATCATCCCCAGCCTTCATTTCATTTAAAAACTGTGAAAATACCTTTATAAACCTGCAAAAAATGAAGAAAGTTTAAGAAAATCCATGAAGGATAGGTCAAAGGCTTGCTTTGGGCGTGAGAATATATCATAGCCGTTGGATGAAATCAACCAACGGTCAGGATCACTTGCTGGGATTTATGGGGAGGCGGTCAGATGAAAAGGAGGGAAGGTTAAGTCTGGGTCGTTGACCTATATTGATCAATGACTGAGATTAATCAGGGAGTTTATAATGCGGAGTGGGTAATATTATAGCAGAATGGAGGAAATTGTAATAAAAATGGGAGAAATCCTTTATCGGGAAAAAAGGGCTTAAATAAAGTTTGGGCATAACTTTAAAAAAGAACTGTTAGATTAGGACATCCAACGACAGAGATTGATTGGGAGTTCAGATGGAGGGGAGAAAATGAAACGGAGGGGAAACTTCAATCGGGACCGTTGGTCTTCGGAGATCAACGGTGGGAAACAGTCGATGAGATGCTCAGAAGAATGGGTGACGACAAAATGAAATGGGGGAATTAAATCAGGACTGTCGGATTAGAATATCCGATGGTTGAGATTGTCGGGCAAGGTATTTGGGAGCAAAGGGGAAGGGTGACAGACTTGGAGGTAAATTTGCGGAAGAGCCGTCGGATTAAAAGAACGAATGGTGGAGATTAAATAAGAAGATGCAATGTAATGGGGAAAGGTGGTTTGGCAGAAAAACTAAGTGGTTTTCACGCGACAATAGAGCGGTTTCTAAATTTTCCCAAAAAAACGCGATATCACAAACCTGTTGACACGTGTCCCCTCCAAAACCACTTTTATCACGTAATTTTTAGGTGTTAAACTTCATGCACAGAAAAAAACGCGAAAAGGGATTTTGACCATCGGATGAAGGGGTGCAGATCCAACAGTGTGGATCGCACGCGATGGAGGGCAAGATGCACGGGTGGAAAAGATGAGTGGGGTCAAGGGCGGTTTAGATCCTGACCATTGGATCTTGGGAATAAACGGTCGAGATCTATCGATGGGGAGAAATGAAAAGGGCAGAGTTTGAAGAGTCAGAGTAATGTGGACCGTCCGATTGGAGAAGATCAACGGCGGACATTTGATCACAGGATCACGATCGGCGGGATGAAAAAGTAGAGTTACAATGGAATGTGCCGATGTAATTGAGCGCAGACTGTTAGATATAGTCGAATGAACGGTCAGGATTTAATCACATCGGAGAAAAGGGAAGAGGCCAAAATACAGAGGCTTTTGATTTTGCGATGCACAATTAAGTGTTGACTATTGGATCGGTTTCAGAGATCAACGGTGGAGATTAAATCAGCGGGAGTGATAGTGCAGGGCTTATGAGCAGAGTGCGATTTGATCTGAGCTGTTGGTTCTTGTGGATTTCAACGGCTGAGATCTAATCGCAGGATCGCAATCGGCAGAGGTCAAGGGGAACAAACAAAAGGAATTGTGATTGAGCGAGAGCCGTTGATCTAAAAACTAGATCAACGGTGGAGATTTAATCATGAAGGAAAAAGGTGGAATGGAGGGTTTGGAATGGGGAAAAATATGGACCGTTGGATCTGGGCATAATGGATCAGATCAACGGTGGAGAAACGATCGCAGGATCGCATCGGCGGAAGGTCAATAAACCAAAAAAATGCGTAAAATGAATATTTGCGATGTGATAAGGATTTGTGATGCGATTTAGCTTATGATCGTTGATCGGTTTAGATCGACGGTCGATATTCGTTGAAACTTTGAACTGTCCGGTTTTATTGAAATACAAAGGAAAGTCGGATCTTACGAAAACACAAAGGAAAGTCGGGTTTGGGAAAGGGTTTCAAGTCCTTTTAACACCCGCTTGTGGGGCCTAAGGTATTATGAGGAAATGGGTTACAAGAGTTAAGCCCTCGGGGGCTTAGGAAAACCTTATATGCAGAAAAGGTTTTTTAGGCATAAAAATAGAGTTTCTAAGCCAATTTAGTGGTTCCGATAGGGGAATGAAGGCATTTTTAAACCAAATATTAGAGAAACATAAGGTTTGAAAGGGATTTTGGAGCGCTTTTGAAGGTTGAATGAGGCTTATGGAGGGATTTTATGAAGAAAAAGGGAATGAAAAATGGGGTTATTCATGAGTGATATGAGGGGTCAAATGAAGGGAAAAATGGGTTTTTAAGCAGTCTTATTTTGGAAAACAGAAGATTTTTTAGGATTAATGAAGGAAACAGTAGTGAAGATTAACTAAAGGATTAGTTATCTTCATGAGACTTTAAGAACTAGCAATTTGGCCATAAAATTGTTTCTTAAAGGCTTTAAAAAATGATCTAGCCACCATTTGATATGACAAATTTTTACAGGTGGCTAACAGTGGATCCACATGGGGATGATACCTTCTTGAAGGTGTCAAGAACTTTAGACCTGTCTTCTCTGGAAGCTGATCAATGCCTCATCCATTGGGCTACAATTTTCCTTACCTTTGTTGGTCTTCTTTTGATCTGCCAATGTTTGCAACCATAAAAAACAATGGAATTCTATCAAAACAAGCTTTCTACCTACCCAATCCTAATGATCTAAAATTTTTTCTTCTTTAAGATTCATTTGGATTGGAAAACTCTTTTCATCAACATTTTATTCTTTTGAGAAAGCATAAAACTAGTCTATTTCTACCCTTATTTCTCCATGAACTAAGATTAAGCAGTTGAGTTCATAAGATTCTCTACCTAACTACTATCTGTCAGGATTAGACTGTCTGACATATTTTATTCTCTAGATTCTAAGACAAGAAATTTAAAAGCAAACAAGCTAGGATTGAGCAGTCTAACTTGTTGCTGATCTATGGCATAAAAACAAGCTGCACATAGAATAAAATTTGCAGAAAATTAAAACAAAAATGATGAAGGCTTAGGATTTGAAAACAAAAGAACATCCTTCACTTTCAATTAGCTCTGTTTTTAGGCTTGTTTGAGCTGTTTTTCTCTTTGTTCTCTGGTTCAAGTTTTTAGGCATATTAGAACTAGTTTGCTTCTATCTTTGGCTCAATATTTGATCTAATTAGAGCCATTCTTCCTTCTGAAATTCATAGGTTTAGATTTTGAGCTTGTTTGAACCTTTTTCTTCTATCCTAATCTACCTAAATGATAAGCCAAGATTGAGTTGTTTGGAAAATCTAATTCACTAACCTATCAGCAGTAAATTTAAAACTAATTAGCCATGATTAGGCTATATGACTAACTAGTAGTGTGTTTTTTAGGAGTGGCATTTGAGCTTGCACACTTTCAGACTTTGTCTCTCTTTTTTGGTATGGGGCTGTACCTTTCTTGTTTCTACAATCTGCCCTCTTTTCTCTTTCTGTTGTTTTTTGTATTTTTTTTCATATTCTAACTTTAAATGCAATGATGGATATGATATTCACAATGAGGAAAAAATATAAAGGCTTTCAAACTGATATGATCAAGAAAAATAATGTTTGAGCATTCTGCCATTGACAGGACCTCCAAAAAGTTCAGCTCCATTCAATTTCTACAAGATATAAGCATTGTTACCAGCAGTAGAATGAATGAGATAAGGGCCAAGCCATAAGTTATCAAATCTCCCATGCTTGCCCTTATCTTCTCTCCTTGAATCCCACTTTAAAACTTTGTCACCAATGTTGAAATCACTGGCTTTTTTCCTTCTATCAAACAGCTTCTTGATGCTTTCTTGCTTTTGTAATGCTCTGTTGTAGACTTCCTCTCTGATTTGTTGAAGATGTATAGTCTGATTAATTATTATGATCATGTCATTGTCTTCAGACTGTACTTATTGGATCAGCTTCATGACTGGCACTCCTAGGCTGGTTGGAAAAATTGCATCTACTCCATAAACAAGCTGGTAGGGTGACATTGCAATTGATTTTTTAAGTGTTAATCTGTAAGCCCATAATGCATGTACTAGCTTGGTGTGCCAAGATTTCTTATTTTCCTCCAGAAACTTCTTGATTATGTTCACTAGAATTTTGTTAGAGGATTCTGCTAGCCCATTACCTTGAGCATAATAAGCAGTAGAATGGCCCAATGTAATCTGATATTTGTGACAGAATTCAACCATCTTTTTGGATCCAAATGCAACAGCATTTACAGTGATAATCTTCCTAGGACAGCCAAATCTAGAGAGGATATGATTTTCAAGGAATTTTATGATGTCAGAGTCATTGGCTTACCTAGAAGGGATGGCCTCTATCCATTTGGTAAAATAGTATATTGCAGTGAGAATCCATCTATGTTGGGCATATGAGGGTGGATGGATTTATCCTATGAAGTCTAGACCCCACTGTTGAAAAGGAGCTTCAACAGTGATTGGATGCAAAGGTAAGGGAAGCAATTTTCTTTTGCCTTCAAAGAGTTCACATTTATGATAGGAAATAATCATTTTATAGACATCTTGAAAGAGGGTGGGCCAAAAGTAACCAGCTCTAAGTATTTTATTGGCAGTTGTCTTCCAATAGAGGTGGCCTCCACATTCTCCTTCATGGAACTCATGCTTGATCTTATCTGCATCATTTTCAGGCAAACATTTAAGCAATAATCCACTAACATTTTCCCAATATAGACATTTATCTAAAATGCAGTAATTTACAACTTTTAACTTTAAAAATCTTGCCTTTGTTTTAGACAAACCAGGAGGTGTATTTAAATTGATAAAAACATACAAAATATAAGCATACCAACATGAATTCAGAAAATGGTCTTCAACAATGGGAGTTGGCAACCCCTCATATTCATCTAATGCATTTATCATGTTTATACCAAGAGCTTCAAAATTTGATTCAGCCATTAATATTGCTAGTACTTGGCCTTTTATGATTTTAGTGGGCTTGATTTCTAAATTATATTCAAGTATCAGAGCTATCCACTTTCCTCTTTTTCCATCTGGGTCTTGTGTTAAAATGTCTTTCACAACTGAATTTGGCACAAATGTAATTATGTGGGAGTGTAAAATGTAAACTCTGAAGTCTTTTAAGGCTTTGACTAAGACAAAGGCTTGTTTTTCCATGATATGGTACTTCATTGGTGCATCTCTCAGTGCCTTACTAAAGAATGCAATTGGTTTCTCTTGTCCCTTTAAAGTTTTCTGCAATAGGACAACAGCCACTGTATGTTCTGATGCAAATGAAAAAAATGAAGAAATCCTTTGCAAAATCAGGACTTACGAGAACTGGTGTTTTGGTTAATGCTTGTTTTACCAGTTCAAATGATTTCTTTGCTTCTAAGGTCCACTTAAATCCTTATTCCTTTTTCAGCATGTTTGTTCTGTTTCTAAGGATTTCAGCTAAGTTGGGTATGAACCTTCTCAAGAAATTAATCTTTCCAATGAAAGATTGAAATTCCTTGATGTTTCTAGGATGGGTGATTTGCAATATACCCTCAATCCTCTTTGGGTCTATATTTATTCCTTCTTCTGATATGATGTGCCCAAGTAGTTTACCTTCTTGGAGACCAAAAATTGTTTTCTTTGGATTTAAAGACAACCCATATTTTCTGCATTTCTCAAAGACTTTTCTCAAGTGTTCTAGGTGTTCTTCATCTGTTTTGGAAAAAACAGTGATATCATCAAGGTAAATAATGATGAAGTAGCCTAATTCTTCCGAGAATGCAATATCCATGGCTCTTTGAAATGTAGCACCAACATTCATTAAACCAAAGGGCATTTTCACATACATGAAAGAACCCAAGGTGTAGTAAAGGATGTTTTGAGTTGATCATCAGGATGTACTAATATTTGATTGTACCCTGAGAAGCCATCTTGCAAAGAAATCCTTTTAGAACCAACTACCCTTTGTAAAATATGATCCATCTTGGGTAAAGGGTAGTTGTCCTTTAATGAGGCTTTGTTTAAGTTCCTAAAGTCAATAAAAAGCCTTATTTCTCCTATTTTCTTCCTAACTGACACTAGATTAGACACCCACTCTGAATATCTAATAGGAACAATAATTCCCGCTTCATACATTTTCTTGATTTCTTTCTCAACCAAAGGTAATTGAACAGGGTTGATTCTGTGCAATTTTTGTTTAAAATGTTTTTGGTTTTATTTGAGGGGTATCTTGTGCTGAATTATCTCTGTGTCATAGGATTTTAGGTCCTAATAACTCCATGCAAACACATCAGAAAATTCCTTAAATAGCTCAATTTATTTCAGCTTGATGTGAGCTGGCAAAGTCTTAGACAATTTTATCATTTTTGGCTTTAGTTCACTGCCTATGTTACACTCTTCAACTTCAGTTTCAATAGGCTCCAAATTTGGGTTTTTGGCAACATCATTAAAATCAAGCAACTCTTCTAATGGGACCAGACCTTTTAGAAAAATTTGAGTGTTAGATTGCAGAGTTTCTAAGTCCTTTTTTTTATAAATCCGCACTAATTTCTGTGGTATTTTCAAGTTTATTAGTTAACAGATTTATATCAGCAATCCTTGGAGACTTTACTTCTTCATCAAGTGGGTTTTCTTCAATATGATAGTCATTTTCATAATCTAAATCTGAACTTGGTAGTTCAAATTCATTTCTAGACTGTAGGAAGTCTTCTATTGTTTATCTCCATCAAATAATTGCCAATATTTCTCATTGTCTGGGACTGCTGGTCTGAATTTAACTTGGGTTGTGCATTCTTTGGCTTCATAAGGTGTTAAACATGTCCTAGCAGCAAAAGCTAAACTATGGGCAAGGATATTTTTGTCTCTTGGGACAAAGATAAGTTGGGATTCCTCAAATGTTTTCAATAAGTCGATGACATCGTTTCTATAGGCTCTAAGTCTGGGGTGTTTGGCACTATATTCCCCATTCACTTGCCTAACAATTAAATCTGAATCCCCATGAACTTTTATCCTTTTAGCTCCTAATTTATTTAACAAGTGTAGGCCTATAGGAGGGATTCATACTCAGCTATGTTATTTGAAAATTGAAAATTTAATCTGTAGGAATGCCCTTCAGTGTGATTATTTTCAGTGTTATGTATCCAAATTCCCGCACCTGAATTGTTCTTAGTGCAAGACCCATCAAAATTCATACTCCAAAGAGGACTAGTTTCAAGTTCAGCAGTTTGACTACTATCCTCTTTATCTTGTGTGATTTTAGCTTGTTCTTGACAACCAATATTGCATTGAAATTGTTCTAGTCCCTCAAGTTGTTCATTAAGTTGAGGTTTCTTCTCTTGGTTCTCAAAGTTAACAAGTAATGGATGACTGTTTTGTAGTTCTAGATCTGTGATTAGTTTACAGTGATTTTCTATTTTGACACACTGTTTTGAACTTTCTGTCATGTCTCCTTTCTTTTCTATGTCTGCCACTACATTACAGCAAGGAGTGGCCACTAAATTAGTTAAGGTTTCTAGCTCATTAAATATTTCATGATTGAAGAGAATAAATGAGTCAAGGCCTGTGTGAACAGAATAAAGAGGAGAGTTTTTTGCTCTCTCTTGGCTACTTAATGTATTGCATGTGAATTTTCATGTAAAGTCTTATATTCTGATTGAAAACAGGGATGTTTGCATATGTCATATCTGTTGGAAATATGATGCAGAGTGTTGTCCTTGATGGAAACCCACTGAATGAAGATGAAGACATTTGGTATTGTATATTGTCTGCTATGTAATCTGAAGGTATATTTATAAACTTGATAGTTGACATTAAATAAATCTGATGTGATATGATGTTAGTTAGCAAGATGATGCTAAGTGTTGTCATTGAATGACAACTCACTTGATGAAGAAGATGGCAACTTACTTGATGAAGGTGTGATTGATAGAATATGTTCTTGATGAAGTAAATTTGATGTATCAGCAGTGTGTACAGAAGGCAGTGAAGAAAAGAAGTCAGCAAGTGCTAAATCTATGTTGAAAAAGAGTATGTCTCTTGGTATACGCGGATTGGCCTAGGTGAAGTCGCGTATACACACGGAAAATAACGTTTCAAGTCGCGTATGGGCAAAAGCGCTCAAAAGTGCAAACCCAAGGGTAACCACCATGATATTAATCCATTGTATTGGGTAATGATCCGCCTAATTGACCCCGTCCAAGTAGTTTTGGGCTTATGGTATTGTTTTGGTCCATGGTATTGAAAAAGGGGCTCATGGTATTGACAAAGGGTAATCATATAAAAGGAGAAGAAATTCATTGTGCAAATATGAGAGTGAGGGCAAGATGTCTGATCTTGAATGAATACTTCTCTGAGAAGTATATCTGTATGAAAAGGGTAAAGGTTTGATGATAGATCTGAATCTATGAAGCACTTATGAAGAAATGATGAAGCAGGATCTTTAGATCTGAAATGTACTTGTATTTGCTAGATCTGTTTATGGAGTGATTAGATCTGTGATGAGGTGAACATCTAGGCGAACATCTGTCTGAAGGAAAAGGGTAGATCTGAACTGAATATCTGATCTGATGAAGTATGCTGCTCTGTAATGATTGAAGATCTATACGCTACTTTGCCGCGGAGGAAGCGCGTATATACGCGGCTTCAGCGAAGAGAAAGCGCGTATGCGCAATAAAATATACACTGAGGTATACGCTGGTTTGTGTGGACGGAAGCACGTATATACGCGACATCAGTGAAGTAAAAGCGCGTATGCAAACTAGGGTTTGCTGAAGCAAGGGGTATGAAATATCTGATCTGTTCTGCTGTCTGATCTGTGTTGATATGTATCTGTTGATGACGTATGTTTGTACTTAAAAAGTATGGAAAGGGTTCGGTCCGGAAATATGATGAATTGTAGCCAGCAAGTTGCGTTCTATTGAAGTGGTTGGATCCAGTGTGAAAATTGATGAAACGTGGTCCAAGGTGGTGCTGAAGGTTGTAGCCTTCAGTCAGGGGGTCATAGCTCCCTTCCAGGTGAGGCTGGTAAACGAGATCGGGGGTCGTAGCTCCCTTCCAGGAGAGGCTGGTAAACGAGTCAGGGGGTTGGAGCTCCCTTCCAGGAGAGGCTGGTAAACGAGCGCAGGTGGGTGCCTGCGTGCTGGTAGAGTCTGCACCAGCACATATGTTGTAAGATGTTTTCTCTATAATAAAATATTGAAGGCTGAGCAACTGCGGCGGTGGTTTTCTCCCGACTTGGGTTTCCACCTAAAAATCCTGGTGTTCATGTGTGATGCTTTGTGTGATGGTTTATTCTGTTCTTACTGCACATGTTTACTTCTTATTGAATATCTGAAGAATAAATGATGGAATGGTTTAAGTGAAGAATTAATGACATATCTAGATCTTTGTGTATACGCAAGTTTCATAAAGGGGATCCGCGTATATACGCTAGTTTACTGAAGTAAAGTAGCGTATGGGTTTTAAGGAATGAAAAAGTAAAAAGATTTGATTATGCAGTAAATACTGATTCACCCCCCCCCTCTCAGTATTTTTCCCAACAATTGGTATCAGAGCGAGGTCCTTCTGTTGAAGCTTGATCGCTTGAAGGAGATCCGTCGCAATGGGAAAGAAGCAAAAGAAGAAGGTTACTCAAGGAAAGAAGAAGCCTCAGAAATCATGTATAGCAGAAATTGAAGGAGATGAAACAGGTATTGATCGTTGCTCTTGTATTTTACTTAATTTTATATGCAAGGATTATTATAGTGAAAGTGAAGATGAAGAAGATTCTGACCAAGCTCTACAAGTGCTCATGGCAAAGAAGAAGGCTACTCAAAGTAAGGAGATAGCTGAATTTGACAAAAATGAATCAGATAGCGATTATTCCTTGAAAGATCTTAGTTTTGCAAACAATGGTGATGATGGTAAAGAACATGCTATCGAAGCTGTCAAGAGTAAAGATGAAGATAGTGAGAGAAAAGTTGTGATTCTAGAAGAAGTTATCAAAGATCAACAAAGAAAATTTGATGAGCAGGACGCTGCCTCCAAAGCTTTGGTATTTAAACTGAAAAGGATGTTCGATGATGTACACAGTCGAAGTAAAGGATATCAAGCTGGAATCATCTCTCTGCAAGCAGAACTTGAAGAAGCAAATAAGAAAAATGAAGGACTTGAAGCAGAAAACGGTTCTTTAAAAACAGGTCTGGAAAAATCAAAGAAGAAGAATAAAAGTCTTGAAGCTGAAATCATCTCTCTACAAGCAAAACTTGAAGCATCAAGTAAGGAGAATGAGGAACCTCTACAATCCTTTGAAAATGAAGGCCTTGAAGCAGAAATTATCTCTCTCAAAGAAGATCTGGAAAAATCAAATAAAAAGAATAAAGAGCTGGAACAAACATGTGAAGAAAACGAAAATTGGCTGAAAGAAGAGATCCTAAATCTAAAGGATCAAGTTGAAGATGGAAGAAGAAAAGAAGAAAGCATGACAAAGCAATGTCAAGCCTTGGAGGTTGAGGTAAATATTCTCAAAGGTAATTTAGAAGAAAAGGTTAGACTTTTGAGGTTTCAAGATAGTACTAAGATTCTGGATAATATTCTTAGTAGTCAAAGGTCTCCTTCTATCAAACTTGGTCTTGGTTTTCATGAATCTGTTAAAGGAGAATCTAGTTCACAAGAGAATGCTAATGATTCAAAGGAAGGTGTCAATGCGAAACTTGAAGTGTTGAAAGAAACAAAAGGTCAACCAACAATGAAGAAATCTCAAAGGAAATCATTCAATAATGTTGAATGTTTCAAATGTCATAATTATGGGCATGTTGCAGCAAATTGCAGGAGCAGATCATTTCAGTCACAATCAAACAGATTCTATTCAGAAAGGTACTCTGGTTTCTTCAGGGGATATTGTTTCTCATGTAACATGTATGGACATAAAGCAGTTGATTGTAAAAGGAGAAAGAATAGAAATACTCATTATGATTCTTATGTTTATGGCCACATGAGATGTTATGCTTGTAACAAGTATGGACATGTAGAGAAAGAATGCAGGATGAACAGATCTGGGAAAGTGGACAATATTCAGCGCACAGTTGGAAAGCTCAAGCAAATTTGGAAAAAGAAGGAGGACCGATCAGAAACTTAGGGAATTCAGACCCTACTGCAGTCATCCGCTTCTGAAGCTTACTTCTCTGATTGACTGCAGGAATGATGTGGGATACATTATGAGATTTAGTAATGTATCGTCACAGGGGGAGAAATGCATGATGACTCTCATGGTTGATTTGATTATTCTGGTTATATTTACTTCTGACAGCGCATCTTATGTGAAAAGGACAGGTACTGGAGGTACAAGCTGAGGAAGAAGAAGGAAGTTGGAAAATTTCTATGCTTCACTTTCCATACGCAGGTTCTATAAAACAAAGTCGCGTATACACGCGAGTTCCAGCTGACACAGCCGCGTATGCATTGAGGATAAGAGAATTTATCTGATAGTTGAAGATCTGGAGCAGAGGTCCAGGGGGAGCATCAGTCTGACTGCTGATGATTGCACTGATAGCATTATTTTGGTTATACTCATGATTATGATGATATGATACTTAGTTTCCTATGTTGAAGGATATGGATGAGTTCTAGTTGCTTGTTGATGAAGAGTATTCATTGTTGAGATGAAAATCTTATAATTTAGAGAGAAGGACAGATCATGCAGAGATTGTTGCTGATGACTTGCTGTTGAAGGTGTTTCAGATTACACAAGTTAAGAAGGAGCACTGGTCCAGGGGGAGTAGCAGGTTGAATTCTAATGATTGCATTGTTGGAAATATGATTTCTCATTCATTGGTCTTTATGATACTCATATGATGATGACTTGGTACATGGATTATTATGATGAAATTTTGAGCCCTGGTTGCTGATAAGTATCTTTCTGTGCTCACACATGGATGAGTTGGATGTCGGTTGATTCAGAAATAAGAAGAGATCATGCAAAGTTTGTTACTATGGTTGAGATCTTTTGCCTACATATGTTACTTCATGTTACATCTTGAAGATCATGGTGTTTTTGGACCACATGGATGATTGCTTGACACATATCTGAAGATGCTGTTCTGGTATGATAATCTCTTTTGGAAAGAATGTATTGATGCTGCAAAGGATCTGAAGGCTTGGTTACTAATGGGCTTATGCTACAACCATTGGATGACGCTTGAAGACACAACTACACTATTCTATCTATCTGTAGTCCAGGGAAGCTTCAAATGTCTCAGAAAGAAGCTGAACACTGTCTTTGCCTTACAAAGAATCAGATCTGGTTGAAATTTAGAAGATACGCGGGTTTCCTGAAACACAGTCGCGTATGTACGCGAGTTCATGCACATAAAAACGCATGCCTTGATGATTTGTTGGTGAAAGTTTTCAGGATGTACAAACTAAGGGGGAGCCTTAGTCTTGGACAGATTGCTTGGTTGCACAGATTCAGGGGGAGCATTAGCGTTGCTGAGTATTATGCATTGTTGGCATTATGATGGTTCTGTTATATGATCTTTCTTGAGGACCTTCTGGTGTTGGATATAAATGATCATATTTGTAATTGAATGAAAAGGTCTTGTTGAGACCCATGTTGTAAAATTGTAATATTCAGTCATGTAAGGACTTGTCAATTTGTAAACCCACTTGGTTGGGTAGCTGAGTCATTTTTGTAAACCCACTTGGTCGGGTAGCTGAGCCAAATTTGTAAACCCACTTGGTTGGGTAGTTGAGTCTCATATGTAAATCCACTTGGATGGATAATTGATGTAAGTATGAGTCTTTGGTGATAGGAAGTTTATAGAGTCATATACTTCATTGAAAAATATGTTTGAAGATTCAGCATGAACTCAGGGGGAGCTTGGTCACTTCAGTATACATCAGATCTGCAGAACGCTTCTTCTACATGAGGAGAAAAGGGGGTGAGTGTGTTGGTTTTGATCTGCTAGTTTTGTTGTTTGCCCTTGATGACAAAGGGGGAGAGTGACATGGTGTGTGAATGAAGATAATGATGTGCCCTTTGCCCTTGATGTCAAAGGGGGAGAGTGACATGGTGTTTGAATGATGCCAAACATGGAGAGAGTGACATGGAAAATAGGGAGAATGACATGGTGTCATTGTATTCTTAATGTATCTATCTGTTGTGGTAACCAAACACCATCATGGTTGCCATCAAGTCCAAAGGGGGAGATTGTTGGAAATATGATGCAGGATGTTGTTCTTGATGGCAACCCACTGAATGAAGATGAAGACATTTGACTGTTGACATGTGTTGTCCTTGATGGCAATCCACCTGATGAAGTTATGCTTGACTTGATGGACTTGGTAATCGATGTAAATCTGATGTGACATGATATTAGTTAGCAAGATGATGCTAAGTGTTGTCATTGAATGACAACTCACTTGATGAAGAAGATGGCAACTTACTTGATGAAGTTGTGATTGATAGAATATGTTCTTGATGAAGTAAATCTGACGTATCAGCAGTGTGTACAGAAGGCAGTGAAGAAAAGAAGTCAGCAAGTGCTAAATCTATGTTGAAAAAGAGTATGTCTCTTTGAATACGCGGATTGGCCTAGGGGAAGTCGCGTATGCACGCGAAAAATAACGTGCCAAGTCGCGTATGGGCAAAAGCGCTCAAAAAGTGCAAACCCAAGGGTAACCACCATGGTATTAACCCATTGTATTGGGTAATGATCCGCCTAATTGACCCCGTCCAAGTAGTTTTGGGCTTATGGTATTGTTTTGGTCCATGGTATTGAAAAAGGGGCTCATGGTATTGACAAAGGGTAATCATATAAAAGGAGAAGAAATTCATTGTGCAAATATGAGAGTGAGGGCAAGATGTCTGATCTTGAATGAATACTTCTCTGAGAAGTATATCTGTATGAAAAGGGTAAAGGTTTGATGATAGATCTGAATCTATGAAGCACTTATGAAGAAATGATGAAGCAGGATCTTTAGATCTGAAATGTACTTGTATTTGCTAGATCCGTTTATGGAGGATTAGATCCGTGTGATGAGGCGAACATCTGTGCGAACATCTGTCCGAAGTAAAAGGCAAAATCCGAACCGAATATCCGATCCAAGAAGTATGCCGCTCCTAATGATTGAAGATCTACGCTTACTATTACGGAGGAAGCCTTTTCTTATGTACGGCTTCGCTTGCGAAAGCGCGTATGCGCAATGAAATATACACCGAGGTATACGCTGGTTTGTGTGGACGGAAGCGCGTATATACGCGACATCAGTGAAAGAAAAGCGCGTATGCAAACTAGGGTTTGCTAAAGTCTGTGGTAAGAGATGTTTGATCTGTTCTGTTGTGTTTCTGCTATTTGATTTGTGTTGATAAGTATCTGTTGGTGATGTATGTTTGTACTTACAAATATGGAAAGGGTCCAGTCTGAAAATATGATGAAACGTGGCCTGCAAGTTTTGTTCTATTGAAGTTGTTGGATCCAGTGTGAAAATTGATGAAACGTGGTCCAAGGTGGTGCTGAGGGTTGTAGCCTTCGCCGTGGGTTAGAAGCCTTCCCGTGTGTGAGGCCGGTAAACGCGATCGGGGGGTCGCTCCTTGTCGCCCCGGGCTGTAAATGAGCAGTCAGGGGGTCGTAGCTCCCTTCCAGGAGAGGCTGGTAAACGAGCGCAGGTGGGTGCCTGCGTGCTGGTCAAGTCTGCGCCAGCACATATGTTGTAACATGTTTTCTCTATAATAAAATATTGAAGGCTGTGCAACTGCAGCGGTGGTTTTCTCCCAACTTGGGTTTCCACCTAAAAATCCTGGTGTTCATGTGTGATGCTTGGCGTGATGGTTTATTCTGTTCTTACTGCACATGTTTACTGCTTATTGAATATCTGAAGAATAAATGATGGAATGCTTTAAGTGAATAATTAATGACATATCTAGATCTCTGTGTATACGCAAGTTTCATAAAGGGTATCCGCGTATATACGCTAGTTTACTGAAGTAAAGTAGCGTATGGGTTTTAAGGAATGAAAAAGTAAAAAGATTTGATTGTTGCAGTAAATACTGATTCACCCCCCCTCTCAGTATTTTTCCCAACAATATCCATTTGCATTGTTCCTTGTAAGTTAGCTCCCCAAGATCTTGATAACAACATACCATACTTGGGGGGTACATCAGCCACTACAATATCCATCACTAAACACTTGGCTGGAATTTGTGCTAATTTTACATAGACGTCTTTGAACAAACCTAAACATTTCACTCTGCTTGAATCAAAGGAGTATATCATTTTCATCCAAAATTTGACTATCATAAGATCCTTCAGATGTTAAAAAATCTATGATATCTAAATCATTATTAAATACTCTCCAATTTGTAATATTTTTAGGAACAGATGGTCTAAAAATTAATTCAATGGAAAATATATCGGGACTAAACTCTTGGGATGGATTTAACTTTGATGCTACATTAGCCAGTAGATCTGCACTAGCATTCTACATTCTAGGCATGGAAGAAATATTAAAGGCTAAGAAATTAATGATAAATTCTTGGACTAATGATTGGTAATGGTTTAAATGTCCATAATTAAAATGAATGGTATTTCTTACCTGTCTAACAATGATTTCTGAAACTCCTAGGACTTTAAGCGATTTGATATTAAGATCAATGGCTTTGTACAAACCTTGAACTAATGCTTCGTCTTCAGCTATATTGTTCATGCAATTGAATTCAAGTCTGCATGCTTACATGGTTATTTCTCCTTCTGGGCTTACCAAAATGCAGCCAGTGCCTGCACCATCTTCAATTTAGAACCGTCAAAATAAAGATTCCAAAATAAAGAATTAACTACTGGTTTATCTACAAAATTTATACATTTTGAAATGTCTGTCTGGGAAAAATTCTCGATCTGAGAAGTAACTTTATTATCTAAAAAAGGTGATGGTTGAGTGTTGAAATTTCCCAAAAATGATTCTTCTGAGTAGTTTCCATTGATGTTATTATTGAATGCTACTGGATCGTGTATTCCTTCAATATCGGTGACTGTATGTTTCATGAACTTTTCACAGTCTATCTGGATTTGATTTGGCTTTCCATCGTTGGTAGCCACATAAGTGACCAGTCTGTTGCAAAATATCCATGAAGCTTTTTAGACAAGTCTCTCCTTAATACTAAATCATAAAAATCAGGAATATCAGCCACCAATATATTGATTATTTGAGCAACCTTGGGATTTGATGACAATCTGATAGAAGCAGAATTTATTTCTCCTACCACCTCTACTCTAGTTCTATCAAGTTGTACTATATGAACAAGATAACTCTAAGGAGTTATGTTCAACTTAGCACAAACTGATTTTGGCATTATATTAGAGGACGCCCCTGAGTCTATTAAACAATTATGAACTTTTTTGTTAAATGTCTCATAGGTTAAGAGAAATGGAGGAGTAAGAGAGATTGATCGATCACCTATCATAATCAAGTTTGTAGCATCTATTTTAGTTGAAGGAGAAGGTGGCTTACCCATTTCATTAGCATCTTGTACTACTAGTGGAGTAGGTAAAGCTGAAGCAGGAATCACATTCAAGTCTCTAAGTAAGATTTTTTGCTGATGCTTTAATTTAGTAAGTTCGTGAAGTGAAATGTTGGCCCTGGTTTTCTTCATACATTGAATTATATTATACTCAATAGTGTCTGAGACTACCATTGTCTTTGATGTAGGTGGAGTATCTGAAGTAACAAGACTTGTTTATGTAGCCTTTGAGGTAGACTTTTTGCTTTCTGTTTTATCCTTAGCAGACATTAAATTTTTCTGTTGTTGACTTGGCTAGGTTGCTTCAGTAGTATTTTTGCTCCTTGTACTTACAGGTAAAGCTTCTTATTGTTCTTCACTTGGTAGGATGAAATCCCACATTCCATTTAGTTCAACTTCTTCTTCTTCTTCATTTTCTTCTTCATCTGTTTGCTCTTCCTCAATATCTTGATCAAAATCAGCATTAAATATGATATTCGATGGTTGAGTATTAAAGGATTGACCTTTCTTGAAGGGTTTGAAAGTATTTTTTGAACTAGAAATTTCAGCGACTTGTTTCTTGATATCTACCATCTCATTTGTCATAGTCTTCAAAACTTTCTAAAGACCTTCTACATCAAACGGGTCTTTAGATGGTTTCTTTTTCGAATCATCTTTGAAGGATACCTTCTTTGATTTTCAATCTTCTTGAGAATTATTCTTCTCAAGAGCTTTTATGTGTTTCTCTACAGATAGAGATTCCTTCATGTTTTCTACAAGTGTCAGAAGTTTTTCTCTATCAACAAAAATATCTATATTGGATGGAAGAGATGAAATACACCACTAAATTTGAACTTCTGCGCTAGCAACTGATGTAGCAGGAATTTTATTGAGCAATTTATTAAATATTGAATTAAAATATTTTATTTTCTCAAGTACTTTAGCTTTTATATTTGATAAATCATTGATGAGCATAGCAGTGGTCCTGTCATCCCCAAACTTAGCTAGAAATTGTTCTTCGAACATATTTCAGCTAGTTATAGAGCGAGCAGGCAGTGAAAAATACCAGGATCCTGCAGATACTGTGAGAGTGTATTGAAATAATCATACAATGCAATCCTCTTGAACTACTTCTTTTAGATTGATGGCTGACATATAATTATGAATGTGTTCTTCTGCCGAAAGACCATCATCAGGATTAAACTTAGGTAGCCATCTTTCAGGTGCTTTTGGTAGAGCATGAAGAGGAGCGAAAATTTTAAGGATGGAAGTATATCTTAAAGTTTAGAAACCTGGCGAATCTACTAGTCCTAATATGTAAATTGTAAATTTTTGATGATATTTTTGTAAAAATATTTAGGTTTCTAATTATTTTATATTAGTCTATATACAATTTGGCGATTTTTAGGTAAAACAATTTTATACTATAAAATTTGGGTGAATCAATTTTTTTAAAAAAAATGAAATTGGCGAATCTTTTTTTGGAAAAGGCATGGAAAATTAGCCCAACCGCGAATATTAGCCCCTAAAATTTTCCTTGATGAAGAGGAGCGGGCATATTTACAGCCCCTGGATTGTTCCATGGTCATACTTTTGGTGGAGGTACTTGGCCTACCATTGGACCTTGAGTGGATGTGATGGATTTAGTTTGAGTTGAAGAAGAGGCAAGCTGAGTGTTAGAACTAGTCGAAGGGATAGTAGTTTGAGTACTCGAACTAGTTAAAGTAACATTGATTATTGGAATGGAAGTGGTGGAGATGAGTGCAGGTAATGGAGGTGAATGAGATAATATCTCACTGGAGATTGACTCTTATTCAGTCCTCTTTATTCTCTTTCGAGTACTATCGATGGAAAATTCAAAATGAAGAATTCTTGTCTTTTGACTTTCTGATCAAGTTAATATTCTTCGAGGTTGTAAAGAAGACGAAATACTGATATCTGATATTTGAGAAGATTCATGCTTTTCAGCAGAAATGGATACTCTCTCTAAATTTTCTATCAAAGATTGAACTTCAGGGGAATTTTGATGAAAATCAGAAGATAGTATGGGTTGAGTGTCACTAGGAGACTTAGGAGAAGGATGATCAACTTCAGATTTTAAAGATGAATATCTAGATAATTTTTTGGAAGTTTATGGGGATCCAGAGGGAGAGAGACTTCTAGATTGACCTTTATATTGATTAGACCTTATTTCTATTCACAAGGCCCTCCTTCTAGCACCAAAATGTTGAGGCCTCAGAATTCACTACCACAACATGGGGGAAAACCACCTGGTCCAGACCTTAAAGCAACTCCTTTTCCGTTTGGTGTGGTGGCTCTGAGTGGGGATAGTGGGACCAGTTTCCCATTAAGGAATGATTTTGGGTGTGTTTTTATTATACAACATGCAATGTAAAATTATTCTAATCAATCACATGCATCTATATAAACTCTCTATTCTACTATATACCCAGGGTGTTTCTTCCTTTATGCAATCTAAAGAGATATCTTTCAACTATTAGTAATGTAGATAATTTAACAGTCGAAAGAGATGAAAATTATATAAGTTGACTATTCTAACAAAATAGTTTGATTAGAAAAATTGTGAAAAGTATATCACATTCATACGTGTGATTATATATCTAATAAGAAATCACAGACAAATATTAGTACATAAGTGCATGTAACATTCATCTATAATGACATCTCAAATATATAATGCTATAAAAATATGATTGTCAATCTAGAAATCAAGACTTAATACAAGTGAATAGAAGTAGCATATGTGCGAATTTATACTCATGTAAACTGACAGTAGATATATGCTCCTCTTCACTTTAAATCAATTTAAAGAGTACAATAGTGCAACATCAGTTAAACAACTTCAAATGTCAAAAGATAAAAAAATTTGTTCCATTAATTCATCAAAGCATTCACAAACTTGCAAAAGTGCATTCTTTGAGAATGTTTTTGAAAAATTTATGGACCTTTCTCTAAATGCATGAGAGGAGTTTAAATACTAAACTAACTATGCTTTAAAAATAGATTTTCACATAAAATAGAGGAGGTTTCAAACAACCATCCTCATAAGACTAACTTAAACTACAATCTAGGAAAATAAAGTAACCATATGACTTATGAATTTTGATCTTTCTTATGGATTTGATCTTGAAGTTGAAAAATATCTAGCATGGGCTTTAGCTGAGTTGGTTGCGAAATATTTGATATGACCTATCCCTTGAATATCACATTTGAGAGTGTTGGCTGTGATTTTATTGTTGAATCCGTTAAAGATTGCGGGGTCTGGTACTAATGATAAGGTTTGATCAGAAAATTCCAATAATTTTCTTGATCAAAATTATTTAGTTTTTTAATCATTTCATCCTACATTTCTGCCTTTCGTTTCCACTCTGTTTCTAGTTGTTTTACTTCTAAGAGCACTTTATATGTGCACTCTTTCATAATTTATGCTTTCAACAACTGTTCACATAAAGATTCAATAATTTCCTTTCTCAACCTTGATGCTTTCGTTGCTGCTTTCTCTACTTGCTTTACTTGTGCTTCCCAATCCTTAAATAAGATTTTCTTGTGGGATTTGTCTATCTGGGGTAGACCAACTTCGTTGCCTGAGTCTGATGCTTGCCATTGAATGTGTTCATTGATTTTCTTTTCGATATTCTCACATTCAAGTTTCTGGATAGCTACTTGTTGGATCAATATTTCACTTGAGTCACAATAAGAGCTAGTAATAGAAGCTTATTGGAAAAATACTTCTTGTTGTTGCTTTAACTTAGTATTCACATCCAATGCTTCCTTTATGAATTTCTATAACTGTGGTTGGCTTTCTAATATGTTCATCACTTCTTCCAGTTGTGGTTGATTCTCAGTGAGTTGTACTTGATGCTGTAAATTAAGACTTTTGAAATCCTTCTGAAATTGGGACATTTTCAATTCTATTTTCTCGCTAGAGTTAGACTTTTCTTGATTTAATAGTCTCTCTAGTTCTTTTTTTTTGTATTCTCTTTGCTTTAGTAACATTTTAACCTCAGTGGCTTTATCAACAGTGGTAGTAGCATATGCCCCTACAAACTGTGATATTTTGGTTAAATATTCAGAAGGATCAACTGGTGGATCCTTCCATAAAACATCAACAAATTCATTTGTAAGATCCGTGACTGTATCATCAATTCTTCTCCTTTTGCTTCTCTTGACTACAACCTCATGAATAGGACTATAGAAGACATCCAGCGAAGGAATTTCGTCAACTTGTAACACTATCTGTTCTATGGGATAAGCGGGATGATCTCTCAATCATGAGTTTTGAGAACTTGTTGTAGTGGAGTAACAATTTCCACTAGCTTTTGGGAATGTTCATGTGTCTGAAAACTGGTAGATTTATCAGTATTGGGAATTGTTTTAGGAGTATTTATTGCTTTAGAAAACTTATCCCAATCATTATTCAAATTCTTTGGTTGGGACTTTTTTGACTAATCAAGTGTACCTTTATTGTGCTGAACTTCTTGGGAAGTTGACTATGTTCCATTACTTCCTCCTTTCTCCTGCATCTCAATCTCTTGGATTACTTGATCAATTATCTTTTTTGGGTTTTCCTTTCTATTTTCGGATTCATTTTCAGAATGATCTGAATTCTGAGATATATGCTCTGATTGTCCTGACTCATCTTTAGATATGTCTTTCAATTCATTATCCAAGCTAATACTTGGAGTAGGTCCTTTCCAGTCTCTTATTTCTGTATGCTTGGAAGGCTTCCAAGTCATCTTAATTGAGTTGATTGGTTGCAAACTTAAGTACATCTGAAAAAAATTTAATACCTATAAAGAAATCATCAAATCTATATATCTCTTTCACAAAAGGTTTTACTTTGAGCTCTGTGATGTATTTTTTAATCACATCATTGGGGTGATATGGACACTTTGGCATTACTGCCAAATTTAATAGATTAACTTTCGACACTTCCTTATAGGCATGACCAATATCAAAAAGTGAAAAAGTACTGCACTATAAAGGGAAATTAGGCCAAACAGCCTTCTTAGCATCTTTAACCTATTTTGAAATGCCATTTACAACAAGATGGTAGGCTATCTCTCATGCAAGTAATTTTTCAGGAACATAATATGGCAAGACGTGAGGAGAAGCATAACTCCCAAATACTCTGACATAAGTGAAAATTTCCTCTGCGAACCATATAGCAACAAACAGAATGTCTGTACTAGCCTCTTTGGAAACCCTAGGGGCTTTCTCATTGAATATCATCTAGTGCATAGGAAACATGACTCTATAAAATGAAAATGGAAGTCTGAATTTGAAAGAGCTCTGTGGTAAATGTGGATTGGGGTAGGGTCTTGGGTTGTCCATTTTCATCCCATGGTAGGAAAACAAGAAGAAAAGTGAATTGTTTCCATTACATAGGAACTCATATAAAAGAGGGGTATTTCTCTAGATGAAACACTTGTTTTACTCCTATATCCATCATGTTTCTTGATAAATTATCAGATAGATATTTTCCCAGTTCAAAATTAAGGAATTGATGATTGTGTCAATCAATGGGACCCAATATACAGAAAACCTAGTGGTATCATGTTTTGCATATAATCTAGAAAACATACCGATAGCATAACAATAAGGGGAAGGAATTTGTGTTATTGGGTACATACCGAGTTTATATCGTTTAAGCTTACCCTAGTCTTCCTTCCATTCCTTTATGACTTTCATGAGGTCTAGATGTTTTGCTCTAAATATTTCAAGAAAAGCTTTGTCATAATTCTGCTGTAGGACAGGTAAGTGGTACATTGTCCTTAAATATTCTGCCCTGAACGAACCTATATTCTCACCCTTTGAATATTTTAATGTTTTATCTTTTATGTTCAAGTGGTCAACTACCCTCTTAACCATATCTGTATAAGGGAGAATCTTTGGCCTTGTTGCTACCTTATGGATGAATGAAAATGCCAGATCGAAATAGGTCAGGTCTGAAGAAACAGACATGCCTGCTGAAGCAACTTTGACTATTACCCTTGGCTTTTCATCTTTGAAAATATTACACATTGCCTCCCACGAAGAAATTCCACAATCCTTGTTGCATGTGGTGTCTGAGAATATGGGAGACATATATGAGTTTTTGTGCTTGGACAATTTCTTTGCCATTCTTGCTCATTTTTATTTTCCTCACTCTGTTAAGTGGTTTCCTAATTTGAAGCGAATGGAGAAACATTAAAAATATAGAGAACAAAGAGGAAAACATAATTGAAACAAATCTAGCATTCAATCATTTCAAAACACGCTCGAAGTAGATATGAATCTATCAAAACCTTATTTCTATTAAATGTCGTTAACCATCAATAATAATTTAAAATCAAATCTCTTACACCTTCATGTGAAGTATCTATCGATCAATTTAAGATGTTGGATTGCATATTCAGTTTGAATTTACATGAGTCATTTCTCATGCTCGAGTAATTAACTACCATTCATCTCATATCGCAACTTATAACTATTACCATTTATGATGTTACCCATAAATCCTGTGAAATGCGATCTGCACAAATCACAACGTTTATGCAGTAAATGAGTTTTCTTTTTGTTAAGTGCTGCGAAATGTGAAATGTGCATTTAAGAAGTCAAGCAGCTGCACTTTATCGGACTTTCAAACTTTATATTATTTCTTCATTGGCTCATTGGGTCCGCGTAAGCGCAACTTTCACCGAATTTCTTATAAGTTTGATCATTTAAATGAGGCACGATGCCATTTTGGTTTATAATGGTGATTTAAGTGTTTGCAATAAGATTTTGATATGACTTTGGAAAGAGCTTAGCACATATCGCAGCTTGCATGACTTAGTGGATTTTAAGTCGTTTAAGTTTGTAAGTTATGCAAATTGCAATGCGCACTAAGGGATGAAACTGGAAAATCAAAAGAAACTTTATTTCCTAAAGTTTTTTGACTTAATATAAAAAAATAAATGAAATGAATTTCCTAATTATTTTTAAGGGCTGTTGTATAGCACAACAGGTTCTTAGAACCAAAGATTGGATCCTAAAGATTCAAAATGTATTCTGGTCTCTTAAGGAAAACATTGCTACAACCCAAGAACAACAGGAGTCCTACACATATCATAAATGGAGAGAGAGATAGCATGGGGTGGACAACTTGGTCTATCATTTTCAGCCATACAACTCATCTACATTGCAGAAGGAGGTGATTGATGAGCTTTTCCATGGGCCACACACAGTGATCCATATTGTTGGGAGAGTATCATATGGATTGGAGCCTCTCATTGGGATTACGATCCCAACATTTTTCATATCTCATGCCTCAAGAAGGCCATTAGACAACATGTAGTTCCCTCCATGGATCTCCTACTTCTTTATGATATAAGCCATTTGGTTTTATCACCAAGTGCTAACTTGGACACTTGGGAGGGGCAACTCAGGGACAGATTGATTGGAGAGCATCTGGTTCAGGGGAGGAGTCTATCGGATGAGGATGCTATAGGGGAAGAGGGTTTGTAGTATCCATCCTTGCAGTTGCTTGAGGAAAAGCAACATTTGGGAGGGGAGGACTGTAATGTTCCTAATTAGCTTTCAGCTAGTTGGAATATTAATTTTTTCTTTTGCTAATAAGATACATGAATAAGTGGGTAGAGAGACCCATAAATCTCTTTATTAGGAATAAAACCACTTCTAATGTGAATGTAGATCATTATATCAGCTGAATAAATCACTTTTGGGTGTGAATAGGGGCTAAAGCATGTCGACAGGGTCAAGTTTGACAAAATCAACAACGTTGTCATGGAGGTAGTGGAGAGTTAATGAAGGAAAAAGCAGTTATGATGGAGGAGTGTATGTATTAGAGTAGCATATTTAATGAGTGGGACCCAGGGTGAGGAAGCTCACCAAGCATATAAGGAAGGGGATGGTAGCCATAGAAGGAGTTATGATTATTATTTATGTCTTGGTCTTTTATGACTTTTTTCATACTTCAGCTATTTAGCGGAGTTTGTTTTGTTGTTTAGTAGAACGGTGCTTCCGAGTGGAAATCCCACCCTCATCCTCGGGGGACTTCGAGTGCCTAGTCAGGATAGATCTATTGAGTTGCATTTCCACCATCTGGCATTAGGCCAAGATTCATCCATCATCCACATCGCAGTCTCTTTCAGGATTGTGTTATTTTGTAGGGCAGTAGTAGTGGAGGAGTGATAGATCCATTTTTGAGTTTGTTTTCCAGTGGAGGGATCAACCCTTCATCCGAGATGCTAGAAATGAGGGCCCTTGAGCATAATTTGGTCACATGGCATCAGGCCAAGCTACTGCCATCACTTACAACGTAGTCTCCTTTTGAAACTACGTTTTTTTTGTAGTTGCAGTAGAGGACTTAGTGCCCCAATTGTGAGTTAGATTTCCAGTGAGGGGAGAAGCCTTTCATCCAAGAGATCTATTGGTGGAGCGTTAGCCATTTCCATATCATACCAGCCACCTCCTATCAGTAATCCAATTGTAGAGATTATTCAACCCTAGGGCTGCACTTCATCATTTTTGTATTTTGTGTATTTCCGGAAACCCTTTCTGGGTTGTCTTGAAAATGTGCTTGGGAGTTTAGATATCTATTCCAGCATTTCTTGAGCTATATATTTGTATATCCATATATTTTTATTTTCCAGCTGCATTTTTACTCACTGGGACTATGTTGTCTTGTCTCTCCGACATTTTGTGTAGCGACAACATTTCATGTTTGGGTGTATTTGAGCATTGGAGGTTTTTCTCTCCTAGTTTAAGTGACTTGTTCCTCAAGATATTGTACTTATTTGTTGTTGTTATACTTAATAAAATGGATATATAATTGTCTCATGTTTGATGTATTGATATTCACTGCATTTTTCCAATTTATGTTCAATATTGTTTCTTTTCTTATTTTTGAATATTACACAATTCGTGGATGACACAATTGACAAAACCTCTTTTCTATATATAGGAGTCCATGGGGCCATAATATAATCCTAGCTGACCTAACAATAATAATGTAAGGGTACACTAATAATAATATGGGGACTACATGGGTACAAAAATAACAATAAGGGAGCTACACTAACAACAATAAGGGACTACATTAGTAATTTAGGGCCCTAACACCCATTTACTGTGGTGTTTATGCATTGTACAATTCAAACATGCTGGATTAGAAATTGATCAAATCTATTGTTTGAAATTATTTACAGTTCCTAATAGACAATTTGATCCAAATAAAGTTTCTCTAAATGTTACAATTGAGATAAAGATCAAACACTTCATTCATGAGGATGATGATTATGATGACTTATTTGAGTCTACCAATAATTATATAGATGTCGAAAATTTTCCATCCATGCGCCTCAACCCTGGACAAATGGAACAATTCAAAGAATACATAAAAAATAGGTTGGAAGGTATCCCTTTTGACATCTTAGAGGTATCCCACCCTATTACACAAAAAGGTCAACGGACAAAATTCCGAGCTCGTTCACTGTTGGGTCTTCTGATAAATCTGTTACCATGGAAGGAGTTGAATTCATCCCAACCTACCCAAGATCTAAAATAGTGTTGAATATAGAGGAAATATCTCCTTTAGATATATTTTACAGCCCAAAACATAAGGTTGTCATGAGCAGAAAAAGGAAAAGGAGGAGAATTGAACAATCACAGGCTCTAGTTCCTGGTGATGTTCCCATAGAGATAAGTTAGAAAGACCCTCAATCAGATCCATCTCATGATCTATCAAGGTTAAACCAACTCGCAAGTGCTTATGCATCTACCTCAATTGATAAAGCCACGAAAGTGAAACAACAAGTAAAGGAGAAGGATGAAAAATCCTTCAGCTAAAACAAGAACTATTGATAGAAAAGCATAGTATCAACCTTCAGCTGCAAGCACAAGTCACACAATTCCAACAAAGTATGGATCAACTAAAATTGCAGCATCAATCTCACAATGGTTCCAAGGATTCCCAAATGGGAAAAGGTAGAGTAAGTGTTTTAACAAAGAAGGGAGAAAGAAAAACCATATCAGATGTTTATTATGTTCATGGTATGAAGTGTAACCTTTTGAGCATTGGACAACTCATTCAGAAAGGCTACAATGTTTTCTTTGAGGATGATGTATGCACCATCATGGATAAACGACCAAGCAAGAAAAGAATTGTACAAGTGAAGATGACAAGAAACATAATGTTATGTTTCCTCTCAAGACATATTGTGTTGGAAATATGATGCGTAATGTCAACTTCGATGGAAACCCACCGAATGAAGATGAAGACATGAGATAATTGGCATGTGTTGTCCTTGATGGCAATCCACCTGATGAAGTTATTCTTGACTTGATGGACTTGGTAAATGATGTAAATCTGATATGAAATGATGTTGTGAGCAATATGATGCTGAGTGTTGTCCTTGAATGGCAACTCATTTGATGAAGATAATGACAACTTACTTGATGAAGTTGTGATTGATAGAATATGTTCTTGATGAAGTAAATCTGATGTATCTATAGTGTGTACAGAAGGCAATGAAGAAAGGAATTCAGAATGTGCTCAAAGTATGATGAAAAGGGTATGTCTCAAGGCATACGCGGATCTGTCTAGGGGAAGTCGCGTATGCACGCGGGAAACAACGTGACAAGTCGCGTATGGGAAAAAGCGCTCATAAAGTGCAAAACCAGGGGTAACCACCATGGTATTGACCCATTGTATTGGGTAATGATTCGTCTAAATGACCCCGTCCAGGAATACCATCGGAAGTAATGTAGTTTTGGCTCATGGTATTGAAAAAGGGGCTCATGGTATTAAAAAGGGTAAACCTATATAAAGAGAAGAAATTCATTGTGCAAATCATGAGTGTGGGTGCAAGATGTCTGAGCTTGAATGAATACTTTCCTGCTAGACCTAATGGTATAAGCTAATTTGAAGATAACTAATGTATGATGCACCAATAATGAAGAAGGGGATCTAGATCCGAAATGTACTTATATCTACTAGATCAAGTGCAGAAGGCTTAGATTCAGATGAGGCGAACATCCGTTTGAAGCAAAAGGGTAACTAACCGAATATTTGATCTCAAGAAGTATGCTGCTCTATAATGAATAGACCATATTGCCATTTCTGATCGTGAGAGTTTTTCGCCTTGCTGCAAGCCACAAGGAAAGGAGGTGAATGGAATATGTACGAGGAAGAAGGAGGCTGTGTGGACGGAAGCACGTATATACGTGACATCAGTGAAGTGAAAGCGCGTATGAAAACTAGGGATTGATGAAGTCTGTGGTATGAAATGTCTGATCTGTTCTGCTATGTTTCTGCTATCTGATCTGTGTTGTCTGAACTGGTAAGTATCTGTTAGTGATGTATGTTTGAGCTTAAAAGTATGGAAAGGGTCCAGTCTGAAAATATGATGAAACGTGGCCTACAAGTATTGTTCTATTGAAGTTGTTGGATCCAGTGTGAAAATTGAAGGAAACGTGGGTCCAAGGTGGTGCCGAGGGCGAGCTTTCCATAGGGTCAGAAAGCCCCTTCTTTGACTTATCTGTGAGTGGGGTCAAAATATTGGGGGTTGAGTCTTCTCCTGCAGAGAAGCCGGTAAAACGAGTCGTGGCTGGAGCTCCTTCCAGAGAGGCCGGTAAACCGAGCGGTGGCAGTGCCTCGCGTGTCGGTAGAGTTCGCGTCAAAGACATATAAGTTCAAAAATTGCTTTCTCTATAATAAAATATTGAAGGCTGAGCAACTGCAGCGGTGGTTTTCTCCCGACTTGGGTTTCCACCTAAAAATCCTTGTGTTCATGTGTGATGCTTTGTGTGATGGTTTACTCTGTTCTTACTGCACATGTTTACTGTTTATTAATCATCTGATGATTGAATGATGGAATGATTTAAGTGAAGAACTAATGACATAATTAGATATCTGTGTATACGCGAGTTTGATAAAGGGTATCCGCGTATATACGCGAGTCTGTTTCAGGAAAAGGGAAGCAGGTTTAGGCTAAAGAAAAAGAAAAGTTTTTGTATATGCCGTAAATATCGGGATTCACCCCCCCCCCCGCATTTTTCCCAACAATTTGAGGAATGTGCTGGAGTCAAGAATGGAAAGAATATACAAGATGATTCGAAATATAGCTAAAACGCTGATTGAAAAGCTAGACAACCTATGTGAAGGCTTCATCTTGGGAAAACAACACAGAGAAAGATTTCCATCAGGAAAGAGCATAAGGGCAAAGGCACCCTTAGAAATAGTCGATTTTGATTTGTGTGGACCAATGAAAACACCATCATTAGTAGGCAACCACTATATGCTAACCCTTATTAACGATTACACAAGAAAAAATTGGGTTTATTTCGTAAAATTTAAAAGTGAAGTGTTTGAGAAGTTTTGCCACTTTAAGGCTCTTGTAGAGAATCAAAGTGGGCAGCATATTAAATTCTTAAGAACAGACAGAGGAGGAGAATATATCTCCAAATAATTTCTGCGTTTTTGTAGAAAAAATGGGATACACAAGCAATTTATAGCAAGGTATACACCATAGCAAAATGGAGTTGCTGAAAGGAAAAATAGAACCATCATGGACATGGTAAGAAGCATATTGAAGGCAAAACATTTTCCAAATGAATATTGGGCTAAAGTTGTACATTGTGCAGCATCTGTGTTGAATAGATGCCCAACAAAGTGTTATGAACAGCGTTCTGGAAGAAGCATGGAGTGGCATAAAACAGCTTTTCACCCACTTGAGAGTTTTTGGTTGTGTGGCTTATGCACACATTCCAGAATAGCGAAGGAAGAAGTTGGACAGTAAGGGGGAGAAGTGCATATTTGTTGGATACAGTGAAGAATCCAAAGCATACAGATTGTATAACCCATCCACCAAGAAATTTATGATAAGCAGAGATGTACAACTTGAGGAAGAAGCTTGGGATGGAAGCATTGAGAAAACCGTGAATGTGAAAAGTTGTTTGTCTCATGATGAAGATGAGGAAGAAATGGCTGAAATAAACCCCTCATTAGCAGCACCACTTCCACCAACACAAGGACAACAGAACAGGAAAATTTTAAGGATGGATGTTTATATTAAAGTTTAAAAGCTTGGCGAATCTTAGTAATCCCCAATATGTGAATTGTAAAAAAATTTATGTTATTTTTGTAACAATATTCAGTTTTTTAATAATTTTATATTAGTATATATAATTTTTTGGTGATTTTTAGGGTAAAATATTTGTATACTATAAAATTTGGGTGAATCAATTTTAAAAAAAAAATGGGAATTGGCAAACCTTTTTTTTGGAAAAAGCATGGAAAATTAGCCCAAGCTGAAGATAATAGCCCAAAAATACACCACGACAACAAAGGACACCACAAGTAGGTATGAGAGCACCCTTGAGAAGTGATGGCCGATTAGTTCTCCAAGCACATCAAAAGGAGCGAGATTTCTTTACTACAAGCACAAGTTCGGCAAGTGAAGGAACTAGATTCGGGGAGATGCAGATAGAAATCTATGAGCAAGAGGAAGAAAATGAAGTTATGAACTCTTTATTTGCATTGTATTGTCATGTAGAGGATCATATTCATTTTGAAGAATTTGTAAAATATAAGAAATGGATAGATGCTATGGATGAAGAGATAAATTCCAAAGATAAAAATAAGACATGGGAATTGGTTGATCTCCTAAAAGGTAAGGAAGTGATTGGAGTAAAATGGGTCTACAAGACCAAAAGCAATGTTGAAGTTAAGATTGAAAGGCACAATGCCAGACTTGTTGTCAAAGGCTACAAGAAAAAACAAGGAAGAGATTATGAAGAAACATTTGCACCAGTTGCAAGAATGGAAATAGTAAGAGCAGTGTTGTCCATAGCAACACAACACAAGTGGAAAGTTTACCAAATGGATGTGAAATCAACATTCTTGAATGGAGTACTGATGGAAGAGGTTTATGTTGAACAACCTCTGAGAAGGCCAAGAGCACAAGGTATGCAGACTGAAGAAAGCTCTTTATGGGCTGAAACAAGCACCAAGAGCATGGTACAGTAGGATAGATGCCTATCTACTGGAAAATGGGTATGAAAAATGTGAAGGAGAATCCACATTATACATCAAGGAGAAATATGGTAAGATGCTTATTATTTTTTTGTATGTTGATGATGTGATATTCACAGGTAATGATGCTTACCTCATTGAAAATTTTAAGACAGTCATGAAAGAAGAATTTGAGATGACTGATATGGGATTGCTGAGACACTTCTTAGGAATAGAAGTAGAGAAAAATGAAAATAAGATTTTTATTTCTCAAGCAAAATATGTGAATAAATTTTTGGAAAGATTTAACATGCGGGATTGCAAGGAAGAAATTACTCCTTCAGTGATGGGATTGAAACTAAGCAAGGAAGACAGCAGCAAGGATTTTGATCCAAGTTTGTATAAGAGCATAGTTGGCAACCTCATGTATTTGACTGCAACTAGGCTAGATATTATGCATGTTGTGAGTTTAATTTCCAAATTTATGGAAAGGCCAAAGGAAGCACATTGACAAGCAGCAAAAAGTATTCTGAGATATGTGAAAGGAACAAAAAGGTATGGTATTTTATACACCACTTCATAAAATTTTGAATTAATTATATATACTGACAGTGATTGGGCTGGAAGTATAGATGAGAAGAAAAACACCTCTAGATTTGTTTTTCATATGGGATCGGAAGCCATTTCATGGGCTTCTAATAAATATCCAATTATGGCTTTATCAACATCAGAGGTAGAGTATGTGGCAGCTACAACAGTAGTATGTCAAGCAGTTTGGATGAGGAGACCGTTGAGAAGTTTGTGTCATGAACAGGTAAAAGACACAACAATTTATTGTGATAATAACTCAGCAATAGCATTGTCAAAGAATTGAGTGTTCCACAAAAGAACGAAACACATTGATGCTAAGTATCACTACATCAGAGAGTTAGTGAACAATGGGGAAATTGTTTTGCAACGTTGCAGAACTGAAGAGAAATTTGTTGATATACTGACAAAACCATTGGGGCAGAAGGGTTTTAATTATTTGAGAAGAAGTATGGGTATGAAAGAGAATGAAACAGTTTTGTTTAAGGGGGAGTGTTGAATTTTTAAACTCAATTGCAAACTGCACAGAGCCGAAGGATAGAAGAACTCTGCAAAAAAATTCTTTTGTGTTTTGTGTGCACGCCACTATGCATTGAAACCTCATCTTTAATACACCTGCAAAACCATTTTTTTCCTGAAGCCCATAGCCATAACTTTCTGTAATGTAGACCGTGGTTCACACCATGTAATCCTATCTTTAAACTGGCACACTCACCGCCATTAAAACCTCAGCAAACAGTTTATTACTGCGCATTTGATTTTGTTTTAAATACATCCACGTCAGTCAAATGGAGCTGAAAAATTCACGTCAAATCTAGCAGCCAATCATGAAGCTATCGCACAACTCCAAAGCCCAGTCAGCAAAGGCAAAAATGGATGCGATAAGAAATTATAAAATGCACTTGAAGTTTGATTGAAGTCTGTGGAGGTCCACCTTCAGCAAATAGGAGCCCAATCGCAATGTTGAAGAGTCCAGTCAGCATGCATCCAAATGGAGCAATAAGTCCTAGTTAACCAGTTTACATAAAAAGTCTTTAAATCCACGAAAAGCATCTACGTTAGAGTTTCAAACTTTAGGTTAAGTTTTTTTGGTTTTAATGCTTCTTCAATGCCGCGACGAATATTTGTTTTAAGCTTTGACATGGTTTTAATTTTAAAAGGTTAGAGTCATTATGAATATGTATATATATATGTATATATATATATATATATATATATATATATATATATATATATATATATATATATATACATATATATACATATATATATATATATATATATATATATATGTATATATATATATATATATATATATATATATATATATATATATATATATATATATATATATATATATATATATATATATATATATATATATATATATATATATATGTATATATATATATATACATGTATATAGATGTATATATATATGTATATATACATATATATATATATATGTATATATATGTATATATATACATGTATATATACATATATATATATGTATATATATATATATATATATATATATATATATATATATATATATATATATATATATATATATATATATATATATAAAAACAAAAGTGCATTGTAATAAAAGGAATAAAAAGGCACGAAGGTATGTAAGCCACTGTGTATTTTTTTTTTAAAAGGACAGTGTGTGGAAAAATAGAGTATGACAGTTTGTGTGCATTTTTGAAGATAGATAGCATAATTAAAAACACTGCATGTGCAGCAGTTGGAAGAATATTTGCCTTGTAATCCAGAACAAAGCAGTTCTGAAGATTTCGTTTTGTAACAGTTTTTGATTTAATGAAATAGAAGTTTTATGCATCTCTATCCACATTTTTAAATTTATTTTCTTTGTGTTTAGTTGAGGAATTTTATTTTCTTTTGAGTTTTCAAAATTTTCCTTATATTCCAACATGCGATCATGTGATGAACAATCGCAATGCCAAAAAGAAGCTTCACATTCTGATGTTTCCATGGTTGGCGCAGGGTCACATAAATCCTTTCTTAGAGTTCTGAAAGGCTCTCCCAATCCATGGCCACAAATTATCCTTCGTCTCCATGCCTGTCAACATTTCGAGAATCATGCAAAGGCTGTGTGTAGGCAATCGTGAAATCCTAATTTGAAGATGAAGATACGTATATTGGTGGGTGGTATTGGGGTTCCTGTGTTTTGGCAGGTTTGGCTCTACCAAAAGACAAGACAACATCAAAACCACTTTGAGATCTCAGGATCTAGCCCTCCTGGATCCAGAGAGGGATCTCTCTATAAAGGAAAAGAAATATATATCTTTGAAGTTCAATGTTAAGGTATTAGGCTAGTTATAAGGCACAAGGGTTGTTGTTTTTGTTTTATTTGTTTAGTTGTTGGGAAACATGAAAGAAGGGTTCAATGTAAGACAAAGAAGTGAGCAAAGAAGGATTTTTGGCAATGGGGAGATAATTCAAAGAACACTCGATACCATTGGGCAATGGAATCATAAAAGGGTTTACTTGCAATTCAATATCCAAGGCTTTCAAATGGGCTAGTCATCTAAAACAGAGGATCTTTAAAGATGATAGTATGGGATGAAATGATAAGGAATGAAGGTGAATGACAAGGAAACCTTCCAAGGTGACCACCTAAGAGTAAATCTAGGGACAGGGCACGCCTTAACCATCTATGATCAAACTCTTATGAGGCTAACTCTTCAGACAATTAGAAACACTAAATATTTAACACAAAGGTGAAGCCTGAGATCAGAGAAAGGCTTTTAACTTTCAATGCTTTGACATTCAACTTAAGTGAACTTAGAAAGGTTTAACAGTAGGAAAAGGACCCTAGTGAGATAGAATCAGTTCTAGATCTCCCAGTATCCCAATTCTTTCAATTAAACCAGACAAGAACATCTAAGAACAAATCCTAAATTCATGCATCAGTAAACAGGGAAAACCAACTACTATGCTGGCTAAATTACCTTGAACTTGTTCTCAGATTACACAATTAGTAGAAAACATCAAAGATAAGAAGAGTAGGAAGCATTAGGGTGCCATGCAAGGGTATATCTTAAGCCAGATTACTGATTTCTTATCAGAGAAATGAAATATGATGAATTACAAAAGGGAAACAAAGACAAAGATAGAACACATCACCGCTGCTTTAAATTAGGATCCAATGAAAATGCTTGTCATATTAAAGAGCAACACCACTCATATACAACATTGTTCAACAGCTTGATATTCAGTCTGAAATCATCTCCTCGGCCCATTTTACAACTAATACATAGAACTCTATCTCAAAGGAACAACTTACAATCCACAGTTATCTGATCAACAACCTTTATAATGTATTTTTCTTGAGTTCTTATAGCTAAAGAGAGGCAGAAGAGGTAGATAGAACTTTTAATGAAACATTAAAACAGATGAAGAAGAGAGCTCGAGGCCCATTCTGTCTTAATATCCCCTCATTGACTTTCAGTACTCTTTGGATGAAAGAGTGGTCTTCGACAGGCTGATCATAACTTCAGAGGTATGTTCTTTGTTGTACTTTCCGGCTGTTTGTACTCTGTAGTATTCTGGGACAAGTAAGGTAGATAAATGACTTTTAGGCCTGCCATGCTGTGTAACTAATGCTCTGGAAAATCTCTGAACTACTGTCAGGGAGGTGATCTTCTCAGGAACGTAGATGGAGAATAAAATATTATGGGAACTTGTCCTTTCTTGGGAAAGAACCTTCTGCTAATGTGTAACACTGATACGATTTGTTTTATGTGCTTCAGGCCTTATTAGGCTTTCTGTGTCATTCATAAGGTCTTCAATCTGTACATTCGCCCTCTAACACTGGATTAGAGCTTTAAATCACTCTAAACCTTCACTGATACTCTTTGCCGCTTCTGTTGACTGCCTCTGTCTGTGGATATGCAGGTTTAATGGTGTTGGAGGTTTTTAACAGAGTTAAACACTGATCTTTTACAAAATACATGTTTAAAACCCCTCTCAGGAGTCTTT
>JAXQQM020071375.1:0-21678 GCA_034641835.2 Pinus albicaulis | reverse complement strand
TGTGCTTTGTTGTCGAAGCTACTGAGAAAGGACCACACACGTTTGTGTGAACTCTCTCAAGGATCGTCGTGGCACGACTATCCTTCTCGTGAAAGGTGGCTTTCACATACTTCCCTAAAGTACACCCCTTGCACTGATCTGACTGCGCAAGAGTGCCCTTAGGAAGCCCAGTAGAAATCTGCTGCAGTATCTTCAAAGCTCCGTGGTGAAGGTGGCCCAATCTCCTGTGCCACAGTTCGCCCTCATCATCCCGGCTCACCACTTCTCCCACCTTGCATGCCATTGCTGCGTAGCCATCTACTTGCAACTGATAAAGGTTCTTGGTTCGAACCCCTATCTTCCGGGTCTCTCCAGTAGTCTTACTGCGCAGGAAGGCTTTTCCTTCGCTGAAGACCACATCATACCCCTTATCTTCCAACATTGCCACAGAGATCAAGTTCTTCTTCAATCCAGGTACATGCATGACATCCTTCAATACAAAGGGTTTACCAGACTCCCTCTGAAAGGATATGGTACCGATACCAGTCGCACTGTATCTACCATCATCGCCCATCTCGATGTGCACACCCAAATCTTTGTCCTCCAGATCTCAGAACAAATCCCGATCTCCCATCATATGAAATGACACACCGCTGTCCAAGAACCACACCGATCCCATCACACTTGAGACCAAGCATGCGATCGTTGAAAAACTGTCGAATTGAGGCCAAAGCTTCTCTATCTCACAGCATCTTCCGCTGCCTGCTTTTCTTCTCTTCTTCTGACACCAGGCATAATAAAATCATGGATCACATGTTGCCAACATCTCACTTTAAGCATAATTCCGCTTCTTGGCCCTTTCAACGAATGAGGGAAGTTTTCTTGCACCCTTCCCTTCTTGCTTTGCTACCTAAAGTGCTCATCAAATTTCTTCACAAGATCCACTGCAACTCTCCTCATCTCCTCCTGCAAAGTATTTATGAGATCCCGCCCAGTATAATCCCCATTACTTAAGAATTTCTCCCACTATCGACACTATCTTGATATGAATGCCAAGCCTTCGGAAGACCAAGGAGAGCCAGGTCGACCATGTCCTCATCATCGACAGTAACCCCCACACTTCCCAGCTCATCTCTGCATTGAGTGAACTTCGTGAGGTATTTGGCGATATTGTCGCCTTTCTCCATCTTGATGTTTCTGAGCCTATCTTTGAGCGCCATCTTCCTTTGGTCGCTCTTACTCTGGAATAGATCCATCAAATCTTTCCACATTAAATATGGAGTAGCCTTTCCATGCAGGCTGGATACAATATGATCCTTGACGCCCTCCAACAGGATCCTTCGACATTTCGCCATCTTCTTTTGCCATGCTTCGACTTCAGCAGGATCAGTGGGATTTTGGACATCCGTATCTACGAACTCCTTCAGACCATTATCTTCTAATACTGCCTCCATGCAATCCTTCCATGCAACATAATTCGAACTGCCTTCAAGAGCATATTCGAGTCGCAAACCGTTGAAAGACATTTTCAACTCCGGCACCAAGAAAACAAAACTGCTGCAAAATTCGAATTCCAACTCAAAGCTCAACCGCTCTTGATCTGTGAGAACAAATTATTTCTAGCACAGAGATCGACTGCAGGGGCATTTACTAGATGTATCACCTTTCAAAGGAAAGGATGGATCCAGAGGCTACCTGGCCCGCATGCAGACTCTGTCTACCGAAATAAGTTTGTAATCACTGTGATGATCAATCTCTGCTCCGATAATTAATCTAGCTCCGATACCATGTAGAAATTTGTTGAATAATGATATTTATCCACCGAGATTATCCTGATCACATATCAATTCGAATTCATATGCAACACATAATCTCTTCCACTCAGATCATCACACATGCGGAAATAAAACAAGCGATAGCACATCAAATCATCATACACATTAACAAAGTATGTATGGGGAAAGCTTATAGCTGAAAACCCCGAAGCTATAGTGTATATTATAATGGAGAAAACATGTAACAAACTCAGTACAATACTCCTCACAAGTACTCAGTACTATCTCATGAAGTTACACACAAACTAGCTTGGTTTTGAACAAGTCACAGGTTCAAAACACATCCACTAATTTCCTGCCTCTATTGCGCAATCAAGGCTGGTCTAATGAGAGATCCAAGGTTCGAATCTCCTTGGCTTGACAGCGCAATCATCATTGGCAATTACCTCAAAGTGTGGTGCAAATCTCATGCACAATTGATGTCACAACTGATAGCTGTACTCACCCTTTCATCTACCTCTTCCACTGGTCTCCACTGAACTGTCCATGCACTGTAGTGAACTGATGTGTTCTTGAGTTGAATAATGAGTTACTAATTAATGAATTAAATAATATTTAATTCACTCTACTCATAACTAGTTGATTAGCTAGTTAAACTAATCTCAACCAGTTCAACTAAATTAAACCGAACACAACTCCACTAGCTGTCTCATTAACTCCACCAAACTTCTGCCACTGAAGTCCTAACTGAAGTCAACCATGCATGTGCTCACCAAACCCTAGGAATAGCGTAATTCCTCTGTCAGATGCATGAGCCACTTCCAAGGCTCTAACTGAAGTGCTCCAAGAGAGTAAACTGAAGTTTATAGTCCAAGACATAAATAATATTGACTTCCTATTTTTAGGAAAGTACTAAAAATAGAAAACCACTCGAAAGTCTAAAAATAGAGGTCCATATATTTTTACCAACATGACAAATACTCCAAGAATAACATACCGCAACCCCGGGACCTGCTCCATATGTCTAAACAGACTTTGCGTTCGCACCTTCATGGGCCCACTTAGTGAAGGCGACTTCATTTCACTAAGCTCCATCATCTTGCTGCCACATTCTCAACAACTAATATTAAGAGGGTTAATAAGTCAGGACTTTATCTTTTTGAAAAGGGGCATGCTAGGCACACTAATAATAGGTCCCAATACATGCCAAGTGGCATTGTGTACCAAGTGCTAATGTATGTTAATGCATTCAACCAAGGTGTTCTAGGGCATGCTAGGGACTATATGCAGTATGCCAACACATGCTCGGAGAGTTCCATGTTGTGCTAGCGCATGCCACCATGTGCTTGGGCGTCAGTGTCATCACAATATGTTCTAGGTACAAATATGTTCAAGACATGTGGGGTGCTAAGAAATGTTAGTGTGTTCCAAAGCATTAATTTAAGGTGTGCCCAGATTGTTGAGGATGGTTAGGTCTTTCTCATTAATAGAATTGTCAAAGCTTGATTATGTATTAAATAATATATTTCCTACACACAATTGTGGAACTTTATCTAAAGGGAATTTGCTAGATAATAAACTTAATAGATATGAATCATGTGTTGACTCATAGGAAATCTCTATTCGACTAGTCATTACTTGAGGGAAATTATACACACTAATTACTTCTAAAAAAATTGATTGACCCTAACCACTATGGCCTTGGACATATTATAAAAAATACTCCACAATAATGGTATTAAATCGTTATCTTTTGACAAAAAAATCATAACAGGCACATAGTGTCATCAAAAACTCATTGGAATGATCAATGATGATGGGCATTTTTTGACCGTCACCAAAAGTAACAAAAAGAGCATTGGTGAGGGTCATTAAAAGTTCGTCACTAGAAGTGTCACCAAAGAGAGAATTAGTGATGGGCCTTTAACGACCCTCACCAAAAGTGTCATTGAAAATGTCTTTGGTGACGGACCATAACGGAGCATCACTATATACATTTACAGTGACGGTATTTGGTTTATGTACAAACAAAGATGAGCTTTTTCAAAACAATGAATCTTTATTTCTAATTCTTTTATTTCTATAAAAAGCAAAAAGAGACCCTATTTCTAAATGAATTTTATTCTAAAATTAAGAAAAATGGAGGGTTGTTGTATAGTACAACAATTGGCGATTCACTGAAAGAACCAGTTATCTCTGAAAAAATAAAATGAATACTATATTTTTAGTAAGTAAAGATTTTTAAAGATAATGAAAACTATCCTAGGATAATCAAAAATAAAATCTAACTTATGAAAAAGAATAAAAATTACTTACAATTTCTTTCTAATTTCTTGAGAATAAAAACATTTTTGGGTTATCTCAAGCTTTGATTGGTGTTAATAATAAAGTAAGTGGATTTCTCCAAGTTTGGTTTTATAATATACTCTATTGTCATAGGTATTGCCTCTGCTGCCTGCAAACGTTCATAGTTTCGACAATGTTACCTATTAACCATTAACTATTCATTGTCCCATCCAACTAAGATTATGACTTTTTAAGAGATAAATTCATAAGACATATTATCTCATGTTTTTTGTCTTTTATTTATTTTTTATTTTTAAGAGCCATTGTTCTGGTTTGGTAGCCAGTTAATAACAATGCCATTCACTAGTTGTAATTAAACTGAACAAGTTGGCTCGTGATGAGACCCCTTGTCTTATATTTATAAGCCATTACCCTGTTTTGATGTGCAGTATTGGTAATGTCAGTTTCATTACTTCTTATGAATATGGTAAGTCGGCTCATGATGAGACCTCTTATCTCTTAAATTTTTTTACATAATTTCTTATAATTATATTCTAAAAAATCTCAACCTAAATGGATGGGGTGAAATAGTTTTATCCTTAAGAATCAATGGAAGACAATTTTCAGAGTTTTTGAGTACCAAGACTTGAATAATATTTACTTTTATAGATAACCTTTCTCTGCTTAATAAACTTATAATGATTTACATTTCCCTCAAGTCTTCAAAAGATCATGCAAATAATTGGAATAATCTTTCAAAGTTTAACATCTTATTTAAAACTATCAAAAGACTATGATCATTTCTTTAAAAACTCTTATTTACACAAAATAAATGTTTATAATATTCTTCCTAAGAATTTTTCTAACAAGTAAACAGTCAATTAGAGACTCATTAACAACCTTTATTTGCAAAAAAAATTAAAGACTTTGCAGAAAGGAATATGTACAGTTTAAGAAGGGGTTACCTCCTTATGAAAAGAATTTCTTCAAGATAAGCCCATTTACAGGAAGAGATTCTCTCTTACCTGTTAGATCTTGGAGTATGAATGTATTTGAGCCTATCTTTTCAACGATCTGAAATGGTCCAAACCACATTTTCTGAACTTGGTATGCTTACCTTTTTCTTCATGAGCTTTATCCCATTTCAGAACAAGATTACCAATTGAAAAAAAAATTGAGCCGGTAGAACTTGCATCAAAAGAAGATTTTACAAGCTGTTGATGTTTTTCATGAACAATTTTAGCTTTATCTCTATCTTCTTCTAGTTTAAGGATTTGATCATATCTCAATTGAATGGATGAAGAAGGATTTTATTCAATAAATTGCACTAGGGCTAATGATGGAAGAGTTAAATTTGATGGTATCACAACTTCTTTTCCATAAACTAAATTGAAAGGTGAAGTTCCTATTGAAGCTTTTTCAGTGATACGATTAGCCCATAATGCAAAGATTAAAGACTTGTGCCAATTATTTTGATTTTGATCAATAGTCCTTTTAATGATTTTGATGAGATTTTTGTTAGTGGATTCAGCCAAACCATTACCTTGTGGGTAATAATTTGCTGAATATTTTAGTTTAAAACCTCTTTTGACTGCAAATTCTATTAAACTATTTCCGGAAAAATAAGATGCATTATCAAAGACAAGAGCTTGAGGTACACCAAACCTGGTTATGATGAATTGATCTATGAAATCAATAATTGCATCAGAATTGGCTACCTTCAAAGGGATTGCTTCTACCCATTTCGTAAAGTAATCAGTTGCAGTAAGAATGTATTTGTGCTATTTGGAAGAATGAGGTACTATCTCACCAATAATGTCAAGCCCCCATTGTTCAAATGGTTGCTCAATACTCACTGGTTGCAAAGGAAAAGCTGGTTTCCTTTGTCTTCCACTTGCAGTTTGGCAAATTCTGCACTTCCTTACGTAGTCATGTGTATCTTTAAAAAGGGTAGGCCAATAATAACCAGCACGAATTATTTTGTGAGCTGTGGTATCACCTCCAAAATGACCTCCTGCTGGTCCATCATGCAATTCCTACAAAACCTTTTCAGCTTCAGTCTTTTCAAGACATCTTAATAAGATTGAATCATAATTTTTTCTGAATAACACATTATCAATGATCTCATATTTAATAGCCTTTAACCTTAAAGCACGTTTTCTCTTATAGCTGAGATTAGAAGGAGCATACCCATTTTTCAAGTAATAGATGAGATCAGCATACTGAGATTCAGAATCTGTAACACTTATCTGACTTACTTGAATATCTTGATTTGAATCTTGATTTTCCGGTATGTTATGAGCTCCTGCTAATAGTCTGCAAAAACCTTGTCCTCTAAAAATCTTAGCTGGTTTAATATCAACATCATATTCTTGCAAAGCTGTTACCCAGTTAGCTCGTTTTTCTCCTACTTCTCTTTGAATTAATAATTGCCTCACTGCAGAGAATGGGACAATGATTTTTGTATGAGTTTTCAAGAGAAAAGGTCTGAAATGCTTGATTGATTTAAACACAGCAAAGGCTTGTTTTTCAACATCGGAATAATTCAGCTCAGCTCCTTGCAGATTTGAGCTAAAGAAAGAAATTGGTGCTTCAATTTTCTGATCATTGAGCTGTGTTAAAACAGCTGCATAGGATGTCTCTGTGGCTAATGTATACAAAATAAAATCTTTAGAAAAATCCGGGGTACTCAATGCTGGTGCATTAATGATCACTTTTTTGATCGCCTTAAAGACTTCTTTCTCTTCATGCCCCCATTTGAATACTGAATTCTTCTTGATCATATTTTGCATAGGTAAAACAATTAAAGAAAAATCAGGAATGAATCTTTTTACAAAATTGATCTGTCCAAGAAATGATTGCATGGATTTTTTGTTATGAGGTAAAGAAATATCAGAAATTTCTTTTACTCTATCTAGATCAATGTATATACCATCTTTTGACACAACAAATCCTAATAGTTTTCCTTCATCCAAAGCAAAGAAATATTTATTTGGATTTAAGGAAATACCAAATCTTCTACATCTTTCAAATATTTGTTTTAGATCATGTAGATGATTGGTTCTCTTTTTTGAAAATACTGTTATGTCATCAAGATAAACAACAACTGACTTATTGATCAGACCTTTAAACACTATGTCCATGGCTCTTTGGAAAGTTGCTCCTGCATTTATTAGACCAAAAGGCATTTTTTGATAAGCATAAGTTCCCCATTTTGTTCTGAAAGTTGTTTTCAATCTGTCATCTGGATGAACTAAGACTTGATTATAGCCTAAAAATCCATCAAGAAAGGACATAAGTTCAGAACCAGCTACCTTTTGAAGTATCCGTTCCATGGTTGGCAATGGGAAATTGTCTTTTAAACATGCCCTATTTAAATTTCTGAAATCAATACAGATTCTTATATCACCATTCTTCTTCCTTACAGGTACCATATTGGAAACCCAATTGGAGTGCCTGACAGGAAAAATTATTTTGGCTTTTAAGAGTTTATTAAGTTCTGATTTGATTTGTCCTTCGAGATTTGGATGAACCTTCCTTAGCTTTTGTTGAACAGGTTTAATATCAGGAAGCATTGGAATTGTGTGTTGAATAACCGAAGTATCATACGTTTTTAAATCATCATAATTCCAAGCAAAAACGTTTTTATATTTGTTCAAGAGTTTAATGAAAGCATTCCTTTCTTCTGGTGTTAAATTGAGTCCTAAATTAATGTTTTGAGGTTTGGAATCAGAACCAAGATTTACTAATTCAAACTTCAAAGTGGAACTTTGAAGTTTGGCATTAGTGACTTTCTTGAATCTGTCTTTAATATCATATAAGTCCTCCAATTTAACAACAGATTTCAGAATGGGATTTTCATTACCTTTTGAAGAAATTTGTAAATCATGATCATTTTCATCAATAATTTGCTCATCATATGATTTCTCTGAAGTCATGAAATTTAAAATATCTTGATCATGATAGAAAACTCTCCAATTTGTGACATTATCGGGGACAGATGGGCGAAAAATCAATTCTACAGAAAACCTGTTAGGACTGCAATCTTCAGCAGGAAGGAGTTTAGATGCAACATTAGCTAACAAGTCAGCTGATGTATTTTGATTGCTAAGAATAGGAGAAATATTGAATGCTAAAAAATGAGTGGTAAGATCTTGTACTAGGTTTTGATAGTGTTTAAGATGTCCTAAAAGGAAATGAATAGTATTCCTAACTTGTTTTATGACAATTTCAGAATCACCAAATACTTTCAAGTATTTAACATCTAACCCTATAGCTTTATAAAGTCCTTGAACCAAGGCTTCATATTCTGCGGTATTGTTCGTACACTCAAATTCTAACCTACATGACAGCATGGTTTTTTCTCCATCTGGATCAATTAAAATGCATCCTGCTCCAACTCCATCACTAGACTTTGATCCATCAAAATATAACGACCAAAATAAAGATTTATCTATTGGCTTATCGGAAATATTTACAATTCTAGAAGAATCAGATTGTGAAAAATTTTCTATTTGAGAAACAAAAGTATTTACAGAAAAAGGTGATTGGGGTGCTTCGAAGTTTCCAAGAAATGATTCAGCAGAATAACCTCCAAGAATATTGTTGTTGAATGCCACAGGTTCATTAGGTTGTTCAAATTTAGTGATAGTGTGGGTCATATGTTTTTCTCGTTCAACTTTGATTTGATTTGGTTTCCCTTTGTAGGGAAGCCACATATGTGAATAATCAGTTGAGATATAACCATTAAGTTTCACAGACCAGTCCCTGCTTAAGATTAATCCATAGAATTCAGGAATATCAGCAATCAAAATATCAATTCTTTGGACAATTCTAGGATCGGAAGCTAATCTGATAGTAACTGAATTGATTTCTCCTACAACTTGAACTTTAGAGCGATCCAATTGAACAATATGAACTGCCGATTTCTGTGGTTCGATATTCAATTTGGCACAAACAGAAGTAGGCATTATATTAGAGGAAGCTCCAAAATCAATCAAACAATTATGCAGATTCTTATTGTACATTTCATAAGTCAGAAGAAAAGGAGGAGTTTGAGAATTTGAATTTTCTCCAATGAGCATGGTATCAGTAGCATCTACCTTATCTGGTGGCTTACCAGCTCCCCTAGCTGCTTTTGCAACTACACCACTTGGTAAAGAAGCAATTGGTGTAGCGTTTAATTCTTTCAATAGCAACTTCTGCTGGTGTTTTAGTTTGCTGAGTTCATGTAAGGAAATGTTGGCTTTAATCTTTTTCATGTCTTCAACAATGTTATACTCCATAGGATCTGACACCACTAAAGTCTTTGTTGTTGATGAAGGAGGATTAGAAGATGATGGCTGATTTTGGGTAGGTAATGGAGAAGCTTTCTTTGCAGGGGATTTGTCTTTGGTACTTGGAGTTGTGATTTTCTTTTTAGGAGCTGTTTGTATAGGCTCTGCTGTAGATTTACTCCTAGTACTTACAGGCATAGCTTCTTGTTCTACCTCACTATCAGAATTAGGGAGGATAAAATCCCACATTCCATGTAATTCAGCTATTTCTTCATTCTCATCTTCCTCATCTGATACTAAAGATGTATCTTCTTCTTCTTCTTCTTCCTCTGATTCTGCATTAGAGATTGCATTAGGAGGTCTAGATTCAACTTGGTTTCTTTTAAAATTTAGGAATGGTTTTTTAGTAGAAGTTTCAGCTACTTGTTTTTTAATTTCAACCATTTCATTTGACATGGTTTTAAGAACTTTCTGTAAACCCTCCATGTCATATGGATCTTTGGCCTTTTTCTTTGAATCATCTTTGAAGTTGACTTTCTTTGATTTCCTTTCCTCAATAGAATTTTTCTTTTCTAGAGAAATAATTCGTTTTTCTACTGCAATAGCCTCTTTCATATTCTCAGCTAATGTAGGTTTTGCAGCTCTATCTACAAAAATTGCTATGTTTGAGGGTAAAGCAGTTATGTACCATTCAATTATGACTTGTTCACTAGGCCTTGAATCCGTGTGAATTTTGTTCAAGAGTTTGTTGAATCTAGCGTTGAATTCTTTAATGGGTTCCTTGGGTTCTGCTTTCAAATTTGAGAGATCGTTGATTAAAGTAGCTATTGATCTATCATCTCCAAATTTGGTTAAAAAATGATCTGCAAAAATGGCCCAACTTGTTATGGATCCCGAAGGTAATGAAAAGTACCATGATCCTGCTGCTCCTTGAAGAGTATATGGGAATAGTCTGACTACAACATCTTCATGTGTGACTCCATTCAAATTTACAGCCATCATAAAGTTATTGATATGTTCTTCAGCTTGAATGTCAAGATCTGGACTAAATTTTGGAAGCCATTTTCCAGGATTGTCTGGTAAATCATGTAAAGGTGCAGCCATGTTGACTGCCCCTGGAGTAGCCCATGGTCTAGCCATTATTGGAACAACTATTGGAGGAGTAGTAGAGACAACTGTTGAAGGGGTAATAGAGACTGTTGGTGTTGGAACAGAAATTGTTGGAATGTGTGATGTTGAGATTAATGATGATTGAGGGGAAGATGATTGAGCAGATGATGTGGAAACAACTGCACTTTGTTGAGTTGTGGTTTCGGAAACAGGTGATTGAATATGAGATGATGAACTTGTATCACTTTCTGATTCCGATTGAATTCTTTTTGTCTTGCCCTTACTAGGTAAAGGAAATTCTTTCGGAGGAATACCAAGTTTTTTACTTTGCAACCTAGTAAGAGGTTTTGAAGGAACAAATTTTGAGCTTACACTACCTTCAGATATTTCAGACTCTTCAAGAGATAATGAGAATCCTTTCAATTTATGGATTAAATCTTGTACTTCAGGAGACTCAGGAGATTGCTTGTCTAAATGTTTTGAGATTTTGGTAGTGGGTGTCTGAATATTTTTCTCAATTTCTTCTCTAGGATTTTGAATTTCAGAAGAAATTGAAGAAGTTGATGAGGGTGTTTTGCTCTCAGAATGGCCTGTGGATAAAGATTTACTTTCCATTCATAGCTCATACCCTCCTTCTAGCGCCAAAAATGTTGAAGCCTAGAAAATATCTGCTTCAAACATTGGGGAAAACCACCCGGTCGGGACCTTAGGACAGCTCCTTTTCCGTTTGGTATGGTGGCTCCGACTGGATTTAAAGGACCAGTTTCCTTATAACTAAATGGGTTGGTGATGGGTTGATTTGGATGAGTGGAAGTGGGACTAAATTGACTGAAAATAAAACTATCTAATTAAACTAAATGCTGATAAAGAAATTCTAAAACTAACTTGGGCAATCATATGTGAATACAACTTAGAATTATTCCAATTTGACAATAACCATAAAAATGTATTAAATTTTAATTGAAATTGTGCAGTAACAAATAAAGATAACTCTGTTTAAGAAATTAAACAGAGTTATATTAGCATATTGTATTCATCATAGTATACCATCTATATATGCTTATGAAAGATAACATTTCAATTATACTCAGAAATGATATATAAAAAGAAACGTTATGAAAACCAAATATATATAAATGATAGCAAATTTTAAAGCGAATATCATATGACAAAGGAAATCAATAGTGAACAGATAGAAATACCTCATTCATCTTGAAGATTTTCAAATGAAATTTGATACTCTAATCCAGTAACTCTGATGTAAAATCAAATCCAAAGGTACAGAAATGCAACACTTCAAAGATAATTTCAGCACAAAATCACCAGATGTGATCCTTTATAAAATATAAGAGGCAATGGAGTACAGAAATGTAAGCTCCAAGTAAAAAATATTACAACTCCGGATCCCTTCTCTAAATGCATGAGAGGGATTTAAATAAGAAATTACATAAAAACAAAATCCTACTACTACTGCTACAATCTATCAAATTAAAAACAGAAATACTATCTTAAAATGAAACTGATTCATTGCTTTTCTTTCTCGCTTGATGTAGCCAAGTTGAAAATTTTCAGCATATCTTGGAGCCTCGGTGGATGACTCATCTCGGAATGTAACTGTCCAGCGTATGTGGCATCGGAAAATTCTGGAATTAAACAATCAACAACATTTGAAAGGAATTTAATAGCCATTTGTTGATTGTTTGGCTTAATTAAATAAGTCCACATATTGTCCCAAGATATTTCTTGAAGTTTGTTGATCTGTTGACTATTATTCATCATCTCTTCTTTCCATCTATTTTCAGTTTCTTTCACTTTAGGCAAACTGCCAGGAACACAATCTGAAAAAAGATTAATTGAATACAAGCTGTCATTGATAAATTGCGTTATATTACTCATCATGCTCCTAGCTCTTGATATTGCTCTCTCGGCTTTCATTATCTGATGTTCCCATTCTGTAAACAAGATTTCTTTATGTCTTTCTTCTATCCTAGGAAGATTAGCTTCTCTTCCTTTTTTTGTATCTTGCCAAGTAAGAAATTCAGAAATCTTTTCATCAGCATCATCAATTTCTTGTCTGAGAGTAATAATGTTCTGGATCAAGGATGATGTGATATCACAAAATGGTTCTGCTTATGATAATTTTGCACAAAATTCATTCAATTGCTGAGACAGTAGTTTATTAACTTCAAGAGCTTCCGATTTGAATTCGCTTAATTTAGGAAAATCTTTGAACCTATCTAAAGCTGCTTGAAATTCTTTTTCTTGTACAATCTTCGCATTCTTCTCATTTTGTAACAAATCTTGTAACCTGGAAATTTCTTGATTCAATTGTTGTTGTTTGCCTAAAACTTGCTCATCAACTTTCTTCTTTTCTGTGGCAAGTTGTTCTTCTAACTCTTTAGACCTGAGTTCTTGATCCTGTAATCGTTGTTCCAATTGAGCAATCTTTTGCTGACTTTCATTGGCTTGTTCTTCAAGAAAAGCTATATGGAGATCTTTTTGTGTCATCAACTGAGAAACTTCTGCAGCTTTATCTATTGTTGCAGCACTATATGCTCCTGCATATTGGGACAACTTAGTGAGATCCTCAGATGGATTCACTTCAGTATTCTTGTAGACAATATTCATGAACTCCTCCTGTGGAGTGGAAAACATGTCCTGATCCATCTTCCTTCTTTTTCTCTGTTTTCTAACAACAACCTTATGTTTAGGGCTATAAAATACATCCAAAGGAGGGATCTCCTCAATCTTCAATACAATCTGCCCTGTAGGATGTTCAGGAATGATTTCGACATCCTGATCTTCTTGTTCTTTATCTTTATCCTGCAGTCCTAATTGCTGAGCGAATTGATCATATTGTTTCAACAATTGAGAGGAAACATTAAGATCAGCAGAGTCTATAATTTTCTCAATATTTTATTTTCCTTCCAATTGTGTATCTGTTTTCTCTATATTTGTTCCCTGCTCAATGGTTTTACTATCTGATTCTCCTTTTTGATTATGCACATTAGTATCAGTACTTGTGCATTTTTCCTTCGTTTGAGCTGTGGACTGCTGATCAGTATTTACATCGGATTTGCCATCAGTATTTCCTTTCTGAACATCAGGTTTTCCATCAGTGCTCACCTTTTCAGTATGTACAATAGGCTGGTTAGTAGCCGATTGTGTAGTGACTTTACCGGCAGATGTTTCTCTTGGTGTTTTGCCAGATGTACCCTCTGTTTCTGACCCTTGTATAGGAATTCTCAGTTGGTCTAGAGGAACTTTCAACAATCTTTGACTTCTAAATAACAAAAATTTATTCATTTCTTCCTTATGGAATTTAGACTTGGCCAAATCATAAACTTGAGGAAAATCATTCAACGAAACAAACAAATCATCAAACTCATCTGGTTCATGCTCAAATCGAGCAATCGAAACTGAAGCAGTAACATTAAAAGCTATCTGTCGTGGATCATACTGTCTCCATGGAATGGTTGCAAATTTAAAACCCTTTATTTTGGCGACTTCCTTTTCTGCATGTTTGAAGTCATTCAAAGTAAAATGACCACAATTGAATGGGAATGGAGGCCACATTCTTTTCTTACTATTGTTTAGAGCTCTGGATATTCCTTCAACTGTTAATTGATAGGAGATTTCCTGGGCAAGAAGTTTGTCTGGAACAAAAAGAGGGAGAACATGGGATTCCACGATACTCCCAAAAATCCTGATGTATGTGAACTTTTCTTCTCCAAACCAATCTCCTATTGAGGATAAGTCAGCTTTAGCTTTGTCTGAGAATCTAGGAGGGAAGCGATCGAAAATGGTTTGAAAGACAGGGATAAGGAAACCATGGCATATTCTATACACATTATCTTGGAAATGAACTTTCCAAAGAAGTTTATGATATATATGAATTGGGGTAGGGTCTTTGGGAGTCCATTTCCATCCTAACCAGGGAAACTCGGAATTAAAACAAAGAGCATCTAGAATATAGGCACAAAAGAAAAAAGGAGTGGAATTTCCAGCAGTTTTATCTTGTCTGTACTCGAGTATTCTATTAGCCATTCTATCAGAGAGAATAACAGCCCAGTCCATAATGTCGGAATTGACAGCAGCTAAGATTAATGGGACCATTTGTATAGAAAACCTAGCGGAATTATCATTACCAAATAATCTACACATCATGGCAGCAGCATAGCAATACGGAGGTAAGAGGGAATCTACAGAATACATACTGGATGCTTCATTTCTGTGCTTCTCAGGATTTTTCCTCCAATCTTTGATAGGATCAGATTTAAATTTATTATTATCAGCAAAATATTTGATAAATTATTTGTTATACACCTTCTGCGGATCAGGAAGATGATACATTGCCTTAATTTCTTCTACTTTAAACGACCCAAAAGACACTCCAGAAGCTGAAACAAACGTTCTGTCCTTTATTTTCACACTATCGATGACCCATCGAATTACATCATAATAAGGCATGATGCTTTCTCTGGCTGCAATTCGATACAAAAATGAATTTGCAAGTGATTTTTCAGTGATCTCAGAGTCGGAATCTAAGCTATCTTCATCTGGAACTGATGCCTTTTCTACTGTGACTTTGGGGTTTTCTTTCTCCAATAGATTGTAAACTCCTTCCCACGTCATTCTTCCAAGCCCTTGGCATGATGTATCTGTAACTAATCTCAGTTTTGTTGGCTTCTCTTTTGAGACTGTAGGAGTCTCAACAAACTTAACAGGAACAACGGTCTTGGCTCTTCTCGCTCTCTTCGACATTTCTGCGTTTGATATTACTTCCCTTTGTCTGTGAATGAAAGGGTTTGGTGTTCCTTGGTTCCGGAAAAGGCGTCTTCATCCTGAACCCACGCCTTTTCTACTGTGACTTTAGGGTTTTCTTTCTCCAATAGATTATAAACTCCTTCCCACGTCATTCTTCCGAGCCCTTGGCATGATGTATCTGTAACTAGTCTCAGTTTTTCTGGCTTTTCTTTTGAGACTGTAGGAGTCTCAACAAACTTAACGGGAACAGAAGTCTTGGTTCTCCTTGCTCTCTTTGACATTTCTGTGTTTGATATTACTTCCCTTTGTCTGTGAATGAAAGGATTTGGTGTTCCTTGATTCTGCAAGACAATAAACTTTCAGTCGTGACAAACAAGCAACTTGAAAGGAACGATTATGAACTCATGATTCATTATTTATTGGTCTCGTATAACACGTAAATTTTATTTTTGGGTCACACTCATGTATTTAAAACCGAATCATCAACCAATATTCATTTGATTTGCTATTGAATACCAACGTACAATTGGAGATTTGACGCTTGTGAAATATTATAATATTTACCTATCTTGAATTCTTCGAATGTAATAAATGTCATGTATCAATCGCATCGAAAGTTTTCAAATGGTACATAAATATCATAATATAGATTTCTCGATTTTCTGATTGCGATTGCAAACTTTTTCGATTTCCGATTAGATGTTTTAGATCGCAATCAGGGAGTTTCAATCGAAAAGAATTTTTAATGGCTTTCTCCGATTTTCGATAGTGGGGTTTACCATATAAAGGTTTTTTTCATTTAAACGAACGAATGTTTGTTTTCCTTTTGAAAAGTGTTTTTTATAATAACGCGCGTCGCATTGGAGAATTTGAAATTGACCGCAAAGAATTTATTAAAAAGTGTTCCGATCATGCGATTGCGATTGGTCGCATCGCATCGGAGGTATGTAAATAGATAACTTAAACCCTTTGCGATTGAAGTTTTGCGATCGAACTAATCGCATCAGAGGATTTGGGTTTCTATGTTAAATTTTCCTATAAGGATTTTCTCCGATCTCCGATTGCGATTATTATTCATTGGACTTTTACAATTGACTTGTTTTTATGATAAGGTCTTTTATATTTGATCGGGTCGGAAGTTTTGAATGTTGTATTTGGTTTGTATACAAACAAAGATGAGCTTTTTCAAAACAATGAATCTTTATTTCTAATTCTTTTATTTCTATAAAAAGAAAAAGGGACCCTATTTCTAAATGAATTTTATTCTAAAATTAAGAAAAAGGGAGGGTTATTGTATAGTACAACAATTGGCGATTCACTGAAAGGAGATTGATCATCACAATGATTACAAACTTATTTCGGTAGACAGAGTCTGCATGCGGGCCAGGTAGCCTCTGGATCCATCCTTTCCTTTGAAAGGTGATATATCCAGTAAATGCCCCTGCAGTCGATCTTTGTGCTAGAAATAATTTGTTCTCACAGATCAAGGGCGGTTGAGCTTTGAGTTGGAATTCGAATTTTGCAGCAGTTTTGTTTTCTTGGTGCCGGAGTTGAAAATGTCTTTCAACGGTTTGTGACTCGAATATGCTCTTGAAGGCAGTTCGAATTATGTTGCATGGAAGGATCGCATGGAGGCAGTATTAGAAGATAATGGACTGAAGGAGTTCGTGGATACGGATGTCCAAAGGCCCATTGATCCTGCTGAAGTCGAAGCATGGCAAAAGAAGATGGTGAAATGTCGAAGGATCCTGTTGGAGGGCGTCAAGGATCATATTGTATCCAGCCTGCATGGAAAGGCTACTCCATATTTAATGTGGAAAGCTTTGATGGATCTATTCCAGACTAAGAGCGACCAAAGGAAGCTGGCGCTCAAAGATAAGCTCAGGAACATCAAGATGGAGAAGGGCGACAGTATCGCCAAATACCTCACGAAGTTCACTCAATGCAGAGATGAGCTGGGAAGTGTGGGGGTGACTGTCGAAGACGAGGACATGGTCGACTGGCTCTCCTTGGTCTTTCGAAGGCTTGGCACTCATATCAAGATAGTGTCAATGGTCGGGAGAAGCTGCCGGGATGGGAGCGCCTTTGGGCGGATCTCATGCAGGAGGAGATAAGGAGGACTACTCGAGATGGATCTTCATCAAAGGGAGCTGATGAAGAAAATTGCGCTTTGGTTGCCAAATCAAAGAAGGGGAAGGGTAAGAAAACTTCTCATTCTGGTGCAAAGGGCAAGAAGCAGGATATGGCGAAAGTGAAGTGTTTTCACTGCCATGATCACGGACATTATGCTACCAATTATCCAAAGAAGAAGAAAAACAAGCAAGCGGGAAGATCTGCAGATGGAGAAGCTTTGGCTTCACAGTTCGAGCTTGACTTTTCACTGATCGCATGCTTGGTTTCAAGTGTGATGGGATCGGTGTGGTTCTTGGACAACGGTGCGTCATTTCATATGACGGGAGATCGGGAGTTGTTCTCAGATCTGGAGGACAAAGATTTGGGTGTGCACATCGAGATGGGCGATGATGGTAGATACAGTGCGACTGGTATCGGTACCATATCCTTTCGGAGGGAGTCTGGTAAACCCTTTGTATTGAGGGATGTCATGCATGTACCTGGATTGAAGAAGAACTTGATCTCTGTGGCGATGTTGGAGGATAAGGGGTATGATGTGGTCTTCAGCGAAGGAAAAGCCTTCCTGCGCAGTAAGACTACTGGAGAGACTCGGAAGATAGGGGTTCGGACCAAGAACCTTTATCAGTTGCAGGTAGATGGCTGCGCAGCTATGGCATGCAAAGCGGGAGAAGTGGTGAGCCGGGATGATGAGGGTGAACTGTGGCACAGGAGATTGGGCCACCTTCACCATGGAGCTTTGAAGATCTTGCAGCAGATTTCTACTGGGCTTCCTAAGGGCACTCTTGCACAGTCAGATCAGTGCAAGGGGTGTACTTTAGGGAAGTATGTGAAAGCCACCTTTCACGAGAAGGATAGTCGCGCCACGACGATCCTTGAGAGAGTTCACACAGACGTGTGTGGTCCTTTCTCAGTTGCTTCGACAGCAAAGCACAAGTATTATGTGATCTTTGTTGTTGATTTCTCTCGAAAGTGCTGGATCTTCTTCATGCAGAAGAAGAGCGATACATTCGCGAAGTTCTGTGAGTTTAAAGCACTGGTCGAGAAGGAGTCGAGGAAGAAGGTGATTGCTCTAAGGAGTGATAATGGTGGTGAATTCATCTCGACTGAATTCAAGGAGTTCTGCAGCGCAGAAGGGATTCGGAGAGAGCTCATCGCACCCCATAACCCACAGCAGAACGGGGTGGCTGAGCGGAAGAACAGAACGATCGTGGGTGCTTCACGGGCGATGTTGCATGATCAGGGCCTACCCCTTCACTTGTGGGCTGAGGCATGCAATACAGCAGTGTATGTGCAGAACCGTTGTCCTCACAAGGTTCTTGGCATGAGTACACCAGAGGAGGCTTATTCTGGCAAGAGGCCTGATATTTCCCATTTGCGGATTTTTGGTTCTCTTGTCTACATGCATGTGACGAAGGATGTGAGAAGGAAGCTGGATCCAACTGCTGAAGTTGGAATATTTGTGGGGTACACTGATACACCTCACAACTATCGGGTGTATGTGCCAGACAGTCGCAAGACTGTTGTGCGACGGGATATAAAATTCCAGGAGGAGAAAGCCATGCAGTGTTCGCTTGAGAGGGAGCTACACTTGCATGTAGATGAGGAGCTGTTAGTTCCTAAGGAGGAGCTTACGGATGTGGATCAGCCACAAGAGGAGGTTCAGGAGGTGGAGGAAACCACCCAGGCAGCGCCAACCATCAGAGGGCGCATGCGCACTACAGAAGCTGAGCGACTGGCTCGGGATGCAGAGAAGGTTGTAGGACCACCTACAGCACAACGCAGAAAGAGACAGTCACCGGATCGGTACACTGGATACATGGCTCTTGTGATTCAATGTGTCGTGACGGAGCCATCCTCTTTTGAGGAAGCTGTGGAGGAACCCGCATGGGTTGATGCCATGATCGAAGAATATGATTCGATCGTCAGGAACAGTGCATGGGAGATTGTCCCAAGACCGGTGGGAAAATCAGTGGTGAGTTCGCGATGGATCTACAAAGTGAAGCAGGCGGCTGACGGGAGTGTGGAGAAGTACAAGGCGAGATTTGTCGCCCGTGGCTTTTCATAGATCGAGGGGATCGATTATGAGGAGACTTTTGCACCTGTCGCAAGGTACTCTTCCATACGGACGATCCTTGCTCTCTCAGCGCAGATGGGGTGGCACATTCATCAGATGGATGTGAAGGCTGCGTTCCTCAATGGAGTTATTGAGGAAGAAGTGTAGAAATTTGCTGAATAATGATATTTATTCACCGAGACTATCCTGAGCACATACAATTCGAATTTATATGCAACACATAATCTCTTCCACTCAGATCATCAAACATGCGGAAATAAAATCAAGCGATAACACATCAAATCATCATACACATTAACACGGTATGTATGGGGAAAGCTTATAGCTGAAAACCCCGCAGCTATTGTGTATATTATAATGGAGAAATCAAGTAACAAACTCAGTACAATACTCCTCACAAGTACTCGGTACTTTCTCATACAGTTACCCACAATCTAGCTCAGTTTTGAACAGGTTACTGGTTCAAAACTCACCGCCAATTGCCTTGCCTCTATTGCGCAATCCAGGCCTGTCTATATAGAGATCCAAGGTTCGAATCTCCTTGGCTTGACTGTGCAATTGTCATGGACAAATCCTCCAAGTGTGGTGCAAAACTCATGCACAACTGATGTCGCCACTGATAGCTAACTCCACCCTTTCATCTACCTCTTTCACTGGTCTCCACTGAACTGATCATACACTGTAGTGAACTGATGTGTTCTTGAGTTGAATAATGAGTTGCTAATTAATGAATTAAATAATATTTAATTCACTCCACTCATAACTAATTGATTAGCTAGTTAAACTAATCTCAACCAGTTCAACTAAAATAAACAGAACACAACTCCACTAGCTGTCTCATTAACTCCACCAAACTTCTGCCACTGAAGTCCTAATTGAAGTCAACCATGCATGATGCCATCAAACCCTTGGGAATAGCGTAATTCCTCTTTCAGATGCATGAGCCACTTCCAAGGCTCGAACTGAAGTGCTCCAAGAGAGTAAACTGAAGTTTATAGTCTAAATATTATTAAGGGTAAATAATATTTGACTTCCCTATTTTAAGGAGAGGCGGTCTAAAAATAGACTTCGACCTATAGGTCCAAAAAATAGAGTCCCATCTATTTTTACCAACATGACACATACTCCAAGAATCTCATACTGCAATCCCCGGACCATGCTCCATATGTCTAAAAATAGACATAGTCTAAAAATAGATTTTGCGCGAGAATTTGCCTGCGGGCCCACTTAGTGAAGGCGACTTCATTTCACTAAGCTCCATCATCTTGCTGCATTTTCAACACTCCCTCTCAGCAAGATATGGATTATCTGCAACCCCTATCCTGCCTCTGTGGAATTCGAACTTGCTCCTGGTGAGCGCCTTCGTCGGGATGTCGGCATCCTGATCCTCCGTGGGAACATATGAAAGCATCATGATCCTCCGCTGAACACAATCTCTGATGTGATGGTACCTGCACGATGCGATATGATGGTACACGATGTCAATATGCTGTTGGGACCTATCATGAAATAATGAGTTAATAGAGAGTTTAATGCAACTGCGAGGTTGTCACGATAGATGTTATGGCTCCAATCGCTTTGAACAATCATAACGAGGATCTTCCTCATCCAAATAGCCTCGCATGCGGCCAAGCTAGGCACACCCATGTACTCGTACGCGGGCGAGTGCCACGGATCTGCGCTACTGTTTGTACAGGAAAATCTTGTCGACCCAATGCGAAAACTCCTCCAGGATGTGCTCTTAGATTAGTTGGACTCTGCCCAATACGCATCGGTGAAGCCGAAGCTTCGCTCCATCCTCACATGCGTACCATGAACCATATCCCGATGTGCCTCTAATATGGCGCAATACATGCTTGCCTGCCTTCCAAAAGAGCTTGGTAGGCTTAACCATAGCTTGCGAAAGCTGGTTAACTGCATAGCATATATCGGGTCGTGTATTGACCAGATACATAAGCGACCCCACCAACTGTCGATAGACAGTGGCATCCACTACCTCTACTGAAGTAGCATCCTCCTTCCTCCAACCACCAGGAAGAGGAGTGTCAATAGGCTTGCAGCCTTGCATGTTGAACCTCTCCAGAATCTCCCGGGCATACTTGCCCTAAGAAACAAACAGTCCTCCGCTGTGCTGCCAAATCTCCAATCCTAGGAAATAATGAAGGATGCCCAAGTCCTTCATCTCAAACTCTCGTGCAAGATCCTCCTTGCATGAAAGTATCAACTTCTCATCGCCAGTCAAAATCAGATCATCTACATACAGTATGATGATCAACAG
>JAXQQM020058044.1:0-10770 GCA_034641835.2 Pinus albicaulis | reverse complement strand
TTAACCAACAGCATATTCCTAACCCATACCATTTCCAGTATATCACCCAAAAATATTTTGGTCACAAGCTAAAAGACTTCTATTTTGCAAAATTACATGGCAATCTTCTAAATCAAAAGCCTTATTGAAAAGAAAAATTCCATTCCACAACAATTTGGTAAATTGACACTTTTCCAACATAATACATAGATATTCAATTGATCTTGTGCATGGTCATTGTCCTTGTAATGCTTGATTTGATGAAGATTAAAGGAAATTAACAGAATTATCACCTCCACCATGACAAAAATACCTTGACCTAGTCCATAATCAAATCCATGTGTTTTATTCCAAACCAATTTGATTTGCATTCAATTTTCAAACTATAAACTTCCATTCATCTATATTTATGTGATTCTTAAAGACAAACAAATAAATAAAGATGGAGATATGGACTCGCCAATTCCACTCGTCCTCCAATGGGTAATGCAACCTCAGCCTTGAGGTCCATGTTAAATAATTAAAATCTTAAATGGTGTGATTAAGTGGAAGTAGATCAATTCAATTGTTTGTGAAAGCTAGCAAGTTGGGATGATAGTTCTTTAGCTCTTGTTTTGGATAATCATATGTGGTCTAACAAGCTCAATGAATCAACAAAACTATTTATAAATGAAAAGAAAAGAAACTATTAATATTCTTAATATTGAAGGAGAAATCCTTCTGGAGTGCCTTCCCCCCCCAAAAAAAAAATGTGTTTTTTTTCATAACCATACTTGTTCTAATTATGTGTCTTCTCTTTACAATGCTCCCAACTAAGTGAAAACCTCAAGTACAACCAACATTATTAGCAACATATAATGTTGATCTCTTCAATCAAATTTCTTTATTTGGGTTCCCTCTCCCATGGACCTTTCCTATTTGTCAATTCTATTTTTAAATCCAGCGATTAACATAAACCCAACAAATACAGGACTCTCATAGTGTCCATACTCTAGTCTAGCTATTCATCAGAGTGCTAACAAATCTAATCTCTAGGTCAACTAGATGTTGAAATCTTCATGCCAAAAGAAAGTCAGGTTCCATCCTAACAATTAGAAAGGAGATCACACCTTAATACTAAGCAATATCATTTCTTTACTCAAAATATCATTATTTAATACCAAAAATTGAAAAACACTTACAAATGGGCAACTGAAGGCAAGCCATTAACTATCGCAATGCACATCCCTCAAATAGAATATGTGGATTTAAATTGCCACCAAGACAATTTTAATAGGCACAAGGTTCCACAAGAAATCTAATTATCACGATTACAACAAAATATAGACCATATGGTCCAACTAACATAGAATCCAAGCATAAACATGCACCAAAAATAATTGTTGAGCACATCCACTCAATTATCAGCCCACGCACAACATCTAGCTAGTGGATCATCTCAATATCAAACATCTTTTATTAGGTGCCTTAGCATTAGAGAATCCTAGATATCGCCTCCACTCTTCAAAGCCTAACAAAATTTGATATGGCCAAGTTGACAGTTCAATTCTTGTCCTATCATGGTGACTATCTTAGCCAAATTCACTTACAAATGGGCAACTAAAGGCAAGCCATTAACTATCATAATGCACAACCCTCAAATAGAATATGTGGATTTAAAATTGCCACCAAGACAATTTAAGAGGCACAAGGTTCCACAAGCAATCTAATTATCACGATTACAAAAAAAATATAGACCATATGGTCCAATTCACATAGAATCCAAGCATAAACATGCACCAAAAATAATTGTTGAGAACATCCACTCAATTATTACTAATTAGCCCCTGCCCAACATCTAGCTAGTGGATCATCTCAATCTCAAACATCTTTTATTAGGTGCCTTAGCATTAGAGAATCCTAGATATCGCCTCCACTCTTCAAAGCCTAACAAATGTTGATATGGCCAAGTTGACAGTTCAATTCTTGTCCCATCATGGTGACTATCCTAGTCAAATTCCTATTAATCAACGCTTCCCATTAGAGTGGTTGGATGTGTTAATGGCCTTCATCATGTGGACTGCCACATGAGTTATGGTGAGATCAACCTTCCTATTCCCATGTATATAAAACCCTCCTCGAGCAAGGCACATTTCCTATATCACATATTACATTGCATAGGACTTCCAATTCCATAGCCATTTTCTTAACCTATTTCCAAAAATACATTGCATAATTAGGCACAACTTTTAACAACCAAGAAATGATAAAGCCTTTTGAACATAAGAATGGCCATGTAGTGTAATTTTATTCTCTCCAAAGAAAATATAGGCTTAATCCTTGACAATTAGAATATAGTGTGGAAATAAAAAAGAAATCCATACTCATATCATAAAATAGATTCAAACCAACAAATAAGGGCAACTCATTTGGCAACGCAAAGTACTTCCAAACATTTCCATATCAACACAGATGGAGGGAAGCTTCCCCTTTATTGCAAAAGAAGTTAGAATGGGAACAATGCCAATTTTTTCAAACTAAGTTGCAAGGGCTAGGACTTTAAAAACTAGAGACCAAAAGAAAGCTTCTATCAATCATGCTAGGTATATCCAAATTTTATGGAACATCACAAATTAGGTGGCCAGTTTGGAGTAAGCAATATGTTTCTTGTTCAACTCATCCTCAATTATGGCTAGTGTAATCATCAATTTGTTAGAGAGGTAACACAAAATAATAAATTTTCGGAACACAATACGCCTCATATTTGTGCCCCAAAACATTTCAGGTAGGGATATGCATATGATACACAACTAAAAAGTTGAAACATTCTAGACCATGTTTTGCGATCTGGAAACATGGCTTCAAGTATTTCAATACATTTTCCGCACATTTCATGCATATGGTTATGAGCTTCATGATTATTCTAGCATGTTTCAAACATCAAAAATGTCATTGGGAATTGTAAATACTAAATAACTTCTAACATTAATTTGTAAGTTGATATTCACCTTTCCACATATTTTATTTTTAGTAACTTAAATTTCAACATTAATAGTTAAAATGAGACCCCCATTCCAGATTGGTCATGGAATAAAACTCATCAAAGCTCACAAGGGAAAGTTAGAAATTGGGGGTTTTTCCATCTTTCAACATACTGTATTTTTGAAAAATGTGTTGAGACGTGTAGCTTGGGAGGTACTCCCACAACCCCTCGGGTACTATATTTTTGAGGAGTTGAACTACGAAAAATGTGTTGTGGGCAATGTACCCAAGTAGTGGGCTTTGGACCTGTTGTCACACAGATTGTCAAGGCACCGCGACAATGGTTCAGATCGGGGGCTGTCACCTTTATCCCCAATCTCTCTATTTAATCTGTCTCCTTGCAAGCTAAGGGAGGTAGACCCTACTAGAAATGAGGATGAAGAATCCAGGAGACACAGCTAAAACATCAAATACTTGATAAAATGAACGAGATTCCACAGATCTAAATCAGATTTCACGTTTAAGACCAGTGCCCTACGGAGTCAAACAGAATCCCGTGATGCAATTATAAATAAGTAAGTGACGATTAACTGCTGCCTATTAAAACACGATTGATCACAATGATTTTCAATGAAAGACACCACAACCATGTATTAAAATATCCTAAACCCACAGCAATATTATCACAAGATGAAAATGCCAGATGCTTTGAAATATTTCTGAAATTAAGATATTTCCAATATGACCCAGTTCAAAAATTAAAAAGATCTACAATCAGACTTTGGATAAAATTAGCGCATTTGACTATAGAAAATTTGAAATTTTTTTATATTTTTGTATTTTCTAGATTTTTAGGATTTTGAAAATTTTATATTTTATATTTTTTAAAACAAATTAAACAAATCTAAGTTCAAATTAAAACTTTAATCTAAAATTTAAAAAAAAAAAAAAAATCTAAATCTAAAATCTAAATAAAATAAAGCTAAAATTAAATTCTAAAACTAAAACTAAAGCAAACTAAAATTAAACTCTAAAGTTAATTTAAATTAAAACTAAGTTAAATCTAAAAATGAAATAAAACTAAACTAAAACTAAATTAAAATAAATAAAAAAAGAATTTAAAACTAAATCTAAAACCTACGCTAAACTTGAACAAAACGAATGAAATAATCAATTTAGTTCCACAACCCAACACTAATCTATATTATTCACAATGAAATCCAACCCATCTAAAGTTGCTGTGTTTATAAAAAATCAAATCCGCATTTTAAAGGGTGTGTGTGCGTGAGTTCATTTGTCGTTTTGTGCAGAAATCTGGATTACCTAGCGTACTTGGACGCAAGGGCAAAACGAATTTGAAATGTATATGTATCTCGATTGTTTTGTTGTTTGTTTGTGTTATCCGGCAGTGGGGCGGGAGGAGCTAAGATGTCGCGGGAGGAGATGGCTACCATGGACAGAGGCACGCTGTGCGGATGATGCTGCAGATCGATGAAACAGATGGAAAGCTGACGTGTTTCGTTCTGCAGGCAGCAAAGAAAGGACGACAGCAAGACAATCTGCAGTGAGGGCAGAGATGAAAGAAAACGTCAAACAGGAATGATGGCAGAAATCCGATTTTGACAATGCAGATGTTAGATCGATGGCTTGCAAAGGGGAAAAATGCAGATTGAAGAGCAGTTTGCAGAGATAGATCTGCTGGATAAGGAGGGAGAACGGCTAGGTTTAAGGGAAATCGATAGCAGCTTAATGCAGAACCCAATACTCATTTAAAATGCCCAGCAAACAGATTTTTCATATGCTCCTTGAATTCAATAACGTCTAGATCTCGCCCACAGAGATGATTTGAGGCCAGATCTGGCCCTTGGGGGCTGGATTTAGCTTCAAAAATTAAAAAAAAATTCTGATTCAAATTCACAACCTGCAAGATCTGAAGATATACACGCCAATTTGATGATTAAACCCTTACAGTCAAATAAAAATACAAATTTACAACTAATTTACAAGTTTAAAACACTCATGGTCAGATCTGAATCTATTTTAGCACAATTTTCAAAGATTTAAAGTTTTTAGTGAGAGGCACAAGCCTTCGAAACCCTGCAAAATCACAAATATTGTAAGATAGACCCGGAATTTAACAAATAAAGAGCTTATCAGATTTATGTTAATTGGGAGTCAGCTGGTCCACCCGAAGACTTCCCCAGACGCCCAATCTAAAAAAAATTTCCCTACACACTTAGATCTGAATCTTAGATCGATAGAGATTTAAGAAAACAACATGAGACCTTTGCAGAAAAATCAGAATGTTATTTTATAAACCCAGAAAACTGCATAAGATACCTATATGCAGATTAATCCATGAAGGCCATCAACCGTAAAATGCGAGAAACCAAGTAGCAGAGTTTAGAGACAATTCACCACATAGATCTGAGAAGGAACATCCAGATTTGTAACCCCAAAGTCTTTATGCTTTATTCCTCAAAAAGTTTACAAGAGCTTCTAAGAGCAAGTGCACGATCCTGAGATCGAATGACTCAAGAATGACAAAGACCTCTAAATTTATAGGACAAAATCTCTAACGGCTAGTTTGGATGATCCTCGTCAAAATAATCTCAACCGTCCAAAAGATTTAATTATCTTTTAATCCGGAGCGTTGAAATAAAAGTTTTGGGAAAAAAACGAATTTATCATTTAATTCAATTTTAATTAACTCAAAAATATTATTTTTAAGTTAATTACCCCAAAATTTCGACCTTGACTTAACCACCAAGGCCCAAAGGTCCAAAATTTCTTAAAATTCTCAATATTCCCTTGGCCTGGGGCTTCCAAAATAATTTTCCAAGGACCCACAAATTTTGCCTTTAAAGATTTAATCATAATTTAGGACCCTAAATTAATTAAATTTCTGGTTTAAGATTTTATTAATTATTATTTTTCCAACCCTCTTTTACATGAGATAATACATTTACATACATGAAGGGGAAATACCCATTCGTATAGACCCTCAAATAAATACCCAATTCTGTGACTCAAAACATGATCTAGTAGACCAAGTAATTGAAACTACTTTTACAAGGACTCGATAAAAAACACTAGGACTCACTTAGCATGCTGATGACAAATTCCACCCTAGCTTTGGGGTGAGGCTGGAGGGAAAAACTATGCCAATCACTTTCGTGAATCAGTGAGACAAAAAACCTCCTAGGATGGAAGTCATCAACAACATACTAGGCTTACCTAGGTTGTTACATACATGGACAGTCTTACTTAGATCATTTACATCATAAAATGAAAAATGGGTTTACATCATTATAAAAACTGTCGATCGGCGATGAAATCTGGATGACACGAGCCTCGAACATGATAAGTCCCATTTGAAAAAATGGGGGTGTACTGCTATGGGGTCGTTGACAAAGTGTGGTCAACATCTGGCTCTACTTGGGGACACGTTGCTTCATCGAAGGAATGTGAGAATCCAGAATCTGCATCCAACAAACACACAAGATTACATAAGTAGCTTCCATCCAAATATCATCATATAACATTAAGCTCATGAAAAATAGAAGCTCTTCTTTTGTTTATTATTCTACTTAACATGAACAATAAATCTACTCTAACTGCAAAATGAAATGCTGAAATAACAAAGTGTAAGGTTAGAGATACAATACAGAGGATGCCCTGTGGCATCAGATGTGCTCAATATAGTGTATGCTGAGCATTTTCCTACTTTCAAGCAAGTCTGTAGGCTGCTTTTCAGATGTGCCATGTCCAATCTTTCTAATTGTAGGACTCTGTCTTATCTGATTGTCAAGCTGCTCTCGACCATCAGACGAATCAAACCACTTACTTCTTTTTTGCTTCCTTCTCTTCTTCTGAGTGGGTTGTGATGTCAGCAATGAGACCACTGTAAACTCCTTGTCCTCATCTTGAAGATGTTTGTAAAAAATATCTGAAGAACCTGTAGCATGACCAATGTTATTCTGGATATACTCTGTCAATGGTGATACATGAGCTTGGTCTTTCTCAACATCCTTTGAAACCATAGTTAAATCCTCCGTGTGATGAGATGAGAATGGCTTTAACAGACAAGAAGTCCTATGATCTGTTGATGAATCTTCATAATCAAATTTCGGTTGAAATTTTTGTAATTCTTCCATTTGAGGGAGATCATGGGGATAACCCTGAATATTAGCAAAATTACACGAGGCAAAAATATCCATGATATCGTTTTTAAGATTTTAGAAATAGATTTGTTCAATAATAGTCAAAAGGTCCTCAAGAAGCGAACTTCTTAGCAGGAACTCTTGTAAGAAATGAAAGAAATGGAGTCGCCACTTGAACATCAAACTAATTCTAAAACAGAAGAAATAATCGAGAGATAGCAGAGGGATATCATGGGGGGATTCTTGTCTGGGAGTAAAAAGATGAATAATCGGAGTCGCCAACCAAACAAGAAGCCAACCGAAATGTCCAGGTGCTAAAGATACGATGATGAAATGATTAGTGATATGACGAAAGATAAGACGATGAAAATATGAAGAGATGAAAATTCGCCAGAAAATGTGATCCCTTGCAACAGGCTAATGAATGGCGATGAAAGATCAAAAGATTATAAAATGTCGTTAAGACCAAGGACAGAAAAACTCTATCCCCGGCAGCGGCGCCAAAAAATGTTGTCGCACAGATTGTTAAGGCACCGCGACAACGGTTCAGATCGGGGGCTGTCACCTTTATCTCCAATCTCTCTATTTAAGTCGTCTCCTTGCAAGCTAAGGGAGGTAGACCCTACTAGAAATGAGGATGAAGAATCCAGGAGACACAGCCAAAACATCAAATACTTGATAAAATGAACGAGATTCCACAGATCTAAATCAGATTTCACGTTTAAGACCAGTGCCCTATGGAGTCAAACAGAATCCCGTGATGCAATTATAAATAAGTAAGTGACGATTAACTGCTGCCTATTAAAACACGATTGATCACAATGATTTTCAATGAAAGACACCACAACCATGTATTAAAATATCCTAAACCCACAGCAATATTATCACAAGATGAAAATGCCAGATGCTTTGAAATATTTCTGAAATTAAGATATTTCCAATATGACCCAGTTCGAAAATTAAAAAGATCTACAGTCAGACTTTGGATAAAATTAGCGCATTTGACTATAGAAAATTTGAAAAAAATTTATATTTTTGTATTTTCTAGATTTTTAGGATTTTGAAAATTTTATATTTTATATTTTTTAAAACAAATTAAACAAATCTAAGTCCAAATTAAAACTTTAATCTAAAAATTAAAAAAAAAAAAAAATCTAAATCTAAAATCTAAATAAAATAAAGCTAAAATTAAATTCTAAAACTAAAACTAAAGCAAACTAAAATTAAACTCTAAAGTTAATTTAAATTAAAACTAAGTTAAATCTAAAAATGAAATAAAACTAAACAACTAAAACTAAATTAAAATAAAAAAAAAAAAAAAGAATTTAAAACTAAATCTAAAACCTACGCTAAACTTGAACAAAACGAATGAAATAACTAACGAGTTCCACAACCTAACACTAATCTATATTATTCACAATGAAATCTAACCCAACGCAAAGTTTACGCTATGCAAAAAATCAAATCCGCATTTTAAATTTTATGTTTGTGTGAGTTCATTTGTCGTTTTGTGCAGGTGAACGGACAGCAGACTTGGACGCAAGGGCAAAACGAATTTGAAATGTATGCGATTTGATTGTTTTGCTGTTTGTCGTTTGTGTTATCTGCAGGTGGACATGAGGAGCGAAGATGCCGCGGAGGAGATGGCTCGATGGGCAGACAGGAGACTTGGACGCGGAAAGAGGGAACACGAGGGTTGGACGAAGGGATGGATGTAGCGTGAGAAAATGGAGGACGGCAAGGGACAGCGTTGAGGGAGGAAGTGAGGGCGGAGATGAAAGAAAACGTCAGAGAGGAATGATGGAAGAAATCCGATTTTGACAACGCAGATGTTAGATCGATGGCTTGCAAAGGGGAAAAACGCAGATTGAAGAGCGGTTTGCAGAGATAGATCTGCTGGATGAGGAGGGAGGATGGCTAGGTTTAAGGGAAATCAATAGCAGTTTCATGCAGAACCCAATACTCATTTAAAATGCCTAGCAAACAGATTTTTATATGCTCCTTGAACTCAATAACGTCTAGATCTCGCCCACAGAGATGATTTGAGGCCAGATCTGGCCCTTGGGGGCTGGATTTAGCTTCAAAAAGTAAAAAAAAATTCTGATTCAAATTCACAACCTGCAAGATCTAAAGATAGACACGCCAATTTGATGATTAAACCCTTACAGTCAAATAAAAATACAAATTTACAACTAATTTACAAGTTTAAAACCCTCATGGTCAGATCTGAATCTATTTTAGCACAATTTTCAGAGATTTAAAGTTTTTAGTGAGAGGCACAAGCCTTCGAAACCTTGCAAAATCACAAATATCGTAAGATAGACCCGGAATTTAACAAATAAAGAGCTTATCAGATTTATGTTAATTGGGAGTCGGCTGGTCCAACCGAAGACTTCCCCAGATGCCCAATCTAAAAAAAAATTCCCTGCACACTTAGATCTGAATCTTAGATCAATAGAGATTTAAGAAAACAACATGAGACCTTTGCAGAAAAATCAGAATGTTATTTTATAAACCCAGAAAACTGCATAAGATACCTATATGCAGATTAATCCATGAAGGCCATCAACCATAAAATGTGAGAAACCAAGTAGCAGAGTTTAAAGACAATTCACCACATAGATCTGAGAAGGAACATCCAGATTTGTAACCCCAAAGTCTTTATGCTTTATTCCTCAAAAAGTTTACAAGAGCTTCTAAGAGCAAGTGCACGATCCTGAGATCGGATGACTCAAGAATGACAAAGACCTCTAAATTTATAGGACTAGATCTCTAACGGCTAGTTTGGATGATCCTCGTCAAAATAATCTCAACCGTCCAATAGATTTAATTATCTTTTAATCCGGAGCGTTGAAATTAAAATTTTGGGGAAAAAACGAATTTATCATTTAATTCAATTTTAATTAACTCAAAAATATTATTTTGAGTTAATTACCCCAAAATTTTGACCTTGACTTAACCACCAAGGCCCAAAGGTCCAAAATTTCTTAAAATTCTCAATATTCCCTTGGCCTGGGGCTTCCAAAATCATTTTCCAAGGACCCACAAATTTTGCCTTTAAAGATTTAATCCTAATTAGGACCCTAAATTAATTAAATTTCTGGTTTAAGATTTTATTAATTAATTGACCAGAAAATTTAATTAATTGACCAAGAGGGGATTATAATTATTTTTCCAACCCTCTTTTACATGAGATAATATATTTACATACATGAAGGGGAAATACCCATTCGTATAGACCCTCAAATAAATACCCAACTCTGCGACTCAAAACATGATCTAAGAGACCAAGTAGTTGAAACTACTTTTACAAGGACTCGATAAAAAAAACTAGGACTCACTTAGCATGCTGATGACAAATTCCACCCTAGCTTTGGGGTGAGGCTGGAGGGAAAAACTCTGCCGATCACTTTCGTGAATCAGTGAGACAAAAAACCTCCTAGGATGGAAGTCATCAACAACATACTAGGCTTACCTAGGTTGTTACATACATTGACGGTCTTACTTAGATCATTTACATCATAAAATGCAAAATGGGTTTACATCATTATAAAAACTGTCGATCGGCGATGAAATCTGGATGACACGAGCCTCGAACATGATAAGATCCATTTGAAAAAATGGGGGTGTACTGCTATGGGGTTGTTGACAAAGTGTGGTCAACAGG
>JAXQQM020084786.1:0-26672 GCA_034641835.2 Pinus albicaulis | reverse complement strand
TTGTGCATATGGTTTATATGGTTTATGTTCTATCTACAATTACTTAACTTATTTTGCAACATAAAGAAGTTTTGAATTTAAGTGATTGTAACAGCATAGAACATCAAAATTTCAACATGGTATCAAAAAATTTCCAAATAGCTCTCTTGCTATTCCGCTTCTATTTTCAACTCTTTTGTCGAATACTTTTATCGTTCTGCTACATTTAAAATTTCTGTACTGAAATATCTCTTGTTTTATGCTCCATTTTCAACCTCACAAGAATATTCTTGTTGTCTGCTCCATTTGTTTCTTTACTAAAAATATCTTCTATTCTTCAGTTATAATCATTTTTTCGTCAGCCACATCCCTTCATTTGCCGTTAAAATATCGTTCTTCTTGTTACTAAAATATTATTGTTTCATGATATTCAAGAAACATTATTTTCGTCCATTTTCCATCAATGCGAACCAAAAATCAACACTAACATACCTCTCTGTTTTTCTCTTTCTCTTAGTTTCTTCTCCGTGAGATTTTTAGAAAACTGGTTGGTTGGTAGCGAAAGTCATGGAACTTTGTCAAATATAAATAAGTTCTCTCAAATTTGGTTGAGAGGGATAAAAATATGAAAATTATACTTGGAGATAAGTATACATATCCTATAAAGGGATATGGTTTTGTTTCCTTTTATATGCTTCAAAATGTTTTTGTATGTATTTGGTTTAAAATTTAGGTGTTGCACATGTTTGATAATTATGGTTTTAGTATTTTTTGATGCATGTAAAAGTAGAGAATAGTTTTACTTTTATTTATGCCTGTGCAAAAGCATGTTTTCTTGAAAATAAGTATAGTGAATAGAAGGTTATGATAATAACTGATATAAATTGAATGTTGAGGATTGATTATTTTTATTCTCTCACATTATATGAGAGATGAAAGAATATTATGGGTTTTGGTAACTTTGATATTATATTTTACTGATAGTGGTTGCAATTAAGGATCATGAATTTTGCAAATGATGGAATGATAGTTTCCTAAACTAACCTCTTTTGTAGTGAACACAGATGGATTATAACTAATACCATTACAGACAATGAAGTTAATATGTATAATTATTATAACATACCTTCACTTTGGGATCAAGATTTGAATATATTTACCATCCTAGATCCATCTTAACCTCAGATCTATCAAGTGCCGAGAGGGATCAAATCTCTCGAGGTGCAAACCTATTTTTTGAGTGAAAAACTTGAGGAAAGGTTTGCACCTCGAGAGATTTGATCCCTCTCGATGCTTGATAGATCTGGGGTTAAGATGGATCTAGTTTGGTTTTAGTCATGTGCAGTCATACAAATTTTTTTGAACATATTATTTTGATCATTTTAAATATTCTAAAAATGTCTAAGATTAATGATGAATGATGAGATTGTTACTAACTTGAATGATGAAAAATGATGAAATAAAAATTTTAAGTGCAAAGTGACAATGTAACAATGTTGAATGATATAAAATGTGAGTAATAAGAATGAAGTCAATTACAAACAATATTCATTGCGATCAATCTAAAACTATTTAATTTTATTGTTCTTATTGTCATAAATTTAGTTATTCTCTATTATTGTGTTTGAATAAAAAGTGATTAACAATGTTGAACGATGGAAAATGGGAATAATAAGGATGTATCCAATTAAAAATGGTTTATAGTTTCAAGAATAAGACATTTCAAGTAAGTGAAAATTTTATTTAGGATGAAAATTCAAGTATTGTATTTATGGTTGAATTATTGCAACACATAAGTCAATTAATGTCATGAATAATGTTTATGTGCTCACACTAAGAGTGTGTGTGTATGTTTTGGGGGTGAGATAGAGATATAGATAGAGGAGGGGATAGAGGGGAGAAGAGAGATGCAAAGACATGGTGGGGAGGAAGAGATATAGATATGGAGAGAGAAGTTTTAGAGAGAGAGAGAGAAGGAGAAGAGAGAGAGAGAGAGAGAGAGTATGTTTTTGGGGTGAGATAGAGAGATGAAGAAGGAGAGACAATGGGAGATAGAGATATAGATGGAGGGGGTAGAAATGTGCTTACACTAAAATCAATGCACACTATTAATCTAATTACTTTGAAATTAATGTACATCATACATCTAGCTGCATCAAATCAAAAATAAAAATCTACACTGAAATCAATGCATATAGTGCAAACAATCAAATAGGATTAGAGATCAAATTCTACACTAAAATCAATGCATCTTATGCAAACAATCAAATAGGATTAGAAAGAAAAATATACACTAAATTCAATTCATATATTGGAAGCAATCAAATAGGATTAGAAATCAATATCTACATTGAAACCAATGCATAGAGGGGAGAAGAGAGATGAAAATACTGGGTGGGGTGGAAGAGATATAGATATGGAGAGAGAAGTTTGAGAGAGAGAGTGGAGAAGAGAGAGAGAGAGAGAGAGAGAGAGAGAGAGAGAGAGTCTGTATGTTTGGGGGGTGAGATGGAGAGATAAAGAAGTAGAGACAATGGGAGATAGAGATATAGATGGAGGGGGCAGAGATGTGCTTAGACTGAAATCAATGCACATTATTAATCTAACTATTTTGAAATTAATGTACATCATATATCTAGCTGCGTCAAATTAGAGATCAACATCTACATTGAAATCAATGCATCTAGTGAAAACAATCAAATATGATTAGAAAGAAAAATATACACTAAATTCAATGCATCTATTACAAGCAATCAAATAGGATTAGAAATCAATATCTACACTAAAAGCGATGGAGCCAGTGCAAGAAATCAAATAGGAGTAGAAATCAACGTCTACACTGGAACTGATGCATCTAGTGTAAGGTATTAAATAGGATTAGAAATGGAAATCTACACTGAAATCAATGCATCTAGTGCAAGTGATCAAATACGATAAAAAATCAATATCTACCCTGAAACCAATGCATCTAGTGCAAGCAATCAAATAGGAGTAAAAATCAACATCTACACTAAAATAAATGTATCTAGTGTAAGGTATTAAATAGGATTAAAAATAAAAATCTACATTTAAATCAACACATCTAGTGCAAGTGATCAAATTGGAATAGAAATCAACTACTGCACTCAAACCAATACATCTATTTTAGTGAAAAACCAAAATATTCATGACTTTCTAGATCTAACTTCTATGTCTACATGTGTCTTTGTGTGTCTCTTTTTTCTTCCCTCTCTCTCCACCTTCCATTTTATGTCTATCTCCCTCCCTCTCTCCTTCTCTCTCTCCCCTTCCCTCTCTCCCCTATCTCTCTCTCACCACCTCTCCCTCCCTTTCTCTATCTTTATCTTCTTCCCTCTCCCCCCTGCCATCTATATCTATACCTCCCTCCATCTCTCCTAATTTGTCTCTCTATCCCATCCCCTGAAACACATGTCATTCTATCTCTCTCTCTCTCTCTCTCTCTCTCATTTTATTTGTCTCTCTCTATTCTTCCCTCTTTCCCCCTATGTCTATATCTCTATCTCACTCTCTCTCTCCTTATTGATCTCTCTATATCATCCTGTATACATTATCTCTCCATATATATCTATCTATTTATCTCTCCATCTTCCTGTCCCTCTCTATCTCTCCCCCTTCTCTCTCTCTCTCTCTCTCAGCTCCAAAACATACACACTATCTCTCCATATCTATCTATATATTTATCTCTCTCTCTCCCTCCCTCCATATTCCTCTCCCTCTCTCTCCCGCCGTCTTCCTCTCCCACGCTCTCTCTCTCTCTCTTTCTCCATATATATCTCTCTCTTCCTCACTCCCTCTCTTTTCCTCTCTATTCTCCCGTCTCTTCCCCTCCATATATATCTCTATCTCCCATTGTCTCTCCTTATCACCCCAAAAAAACACACACTTTATCTTGATATATATCTGTAATATCCCAAAATGGGAACTGTCAGCAAGGCATGACTGGAAAACGAATTTTCCAGGAATGGCTGCTACATAAATGAAAATAAAAACTTGGATCCCTTAGATCTAAGTATCTAAGTCCTAAATCTAACAGGGTATAAAAAATAAATCCTTTTGGGTGGGTTAAACAGATCTCCCACACTTAGTTTCCTTGAGAAGATGCCCCAAAGAGGGACTACAACAATATATAGGTCAGTAATGGATATTAAGCGTAAAATAAGCTCATAGGACATGTTAGAAACACATATCCATCAATCCAAGCTACATCAGCAAACTATACTTCATTTTATGAGCCAAAAGTTGGGGAAAAGCAATAATTTATGCCCTAAAAAGGTTAATTTCAGAGATGAGCATAAAAATAAGGGAAATTGATAGTGGGATCTCGTAGCTTAGGTTGTAAGAGACTTAAATATCAAATTTAAGCCCAAAAAAATGACTCTATCTATGTTAAACAGTTCTACCACCCCCCATATAGCTTAAAAATGCCCAATCCCCATGACTTGTGGTATGCAGAAATTTATGAAGCACAAGCAGCATGATTTTCTGAAGGTGATGGATGCAATATAGTATGTACTTCAGTAAATCAGATCTATAGCATGTTTTATACAATTTACAATAGGTAAACAGAAGAATTACATGAAGAAACCCTCAAGATTGAGGTGCTGCAACAACAATATGGGACTGCAAAGCCCAAAAATGTTATTTTGTTGATGCTACAAGCTGATATATATTACACATCAGATCTAGATTAGATATGTATACAAAAATATAGATCCAATACAGATCTGTGTACTACTTGGGCTCCTTAATACATTCCCCTTGGGGATCTGAGAAAATCATGAACATTAGTGAGTAGATATGAGATCTAAGTTGTATTCCTGTAGTAATCTTCAGGAATTCTGTAGTAAATAGAACCAGATGCAAATCAGATCTGAAATGAACATGGATTGGATGGCCAATCCATGGATCACCACAGTGCAAGGAAAACCCCTCAACACCAGAGATCACTCCTCCAAAACGTTGCTCAAAACCCCAACAACTTCCCTCTTGTAGATAACGCAGTTATGGGAGAGAAACTGACTGTTTGCTTCAGTATTGAATAGGCCTGCTGCCTAGATCTGAAAATTAAGCTCCAATGATCCAATACACTCTTCTAGGAGGTTAAAAGACACACTCACTGAGAAGAGGCACTAGATTTTCCTAGATCTGAATAGATCTAGATTCCACTGCTGCAGCTTACAAAAAAAATCAAACCCTCAATAGAATCTGAATTGTGGTTGGAAGATGAAGCTTGGCCCAAGCCTAATAGTGGACAAGATAGAACAAGTCTCCTGTAAGAGCCACTCAAGAAAGGAGGTGGGATTCACGACCAAGAACACCCAAGTGCTAAACAACACTATTCTCAACTAAACAGCTAGAGAATGAGGTTTGTCTAAATAGAAAATACCTTCAACAATATCAAATGATCAACCCCTCTCTTGGTATCCTCATCCTTCTTTTATAATGTGGGAGCCTTGCCAAACCCTAAACCACCTTGATGATTTAGCCTCATTCACATGAGTCCTCATTCACATGAGTCACCTCCAACATGAACTGCGCTGTGCCTTTAGGAGATACATTTCATGTAGACAACACTATGGGTTTGGTTCTGTTGACCCAGTCAAGTGGCCCAGCCTTGTTCACACTTAAGTGTGTTTATGAAAGTAGCTCAGATTTAGCTTGTTTCACATTGAGCATTGATTTATTTTGATGTTTAGGAGTCACTATTGGTCCTCCTTTACAATTTTATTCATAAGTATGAAAAACAAGAAAAAATTGAATATTCCTATTAGCTTGGGCTAATTAGGAATATTACAGTCCTCCCCCTTCAAAATGTTTCTTGTCCTCAAGCAACTGCAAGGTAGAGCAAAATTTCTCCCTCCCTCTTCTTGTGGCCTCATCAATGGATCCCACCATGGTTGAAAATGATAGGCAATGAATCTGTCCTCCAATGATTCCCTCCAAGTGTATGATAACAAAGTGTACATCATGAGAAAATGGAAGGTACAAGTGGTGATCTCCTTGTTTCTCAATGGCCTCCTCAAGGTAGGAGTGATGAAAACATGGGAAGTCTTGTTCCCAATGAGTGACTCCCTCACTCATGCAATCATACAAATTAAATGAGCCATTCTAGGTAGCTCATCAAAGGAAACTTAAACCTCGGATCTATTCAATGTGTTAGGGCTGAATGGGGAGTTTAGATTTGTCCATCCAAGTAGTTTATCCCTCCATTTATGGTAAGTGTGTGGAGGTTGCTGATATTGAGCTGAAATGTTATGGCCTCCAAGATTGGCCCAAGCTACCCCACAAAATGAATCAACCATGAAGTGCCTCCTCAAATAATGCATGTTCTCCCAATGGCTCCTCCTACATGAAGGAAAGAGGTGTGATATGGCAATCATGGTATGCCCATTGTTTCTCCTGAAACATACATCATGTGAAATAGGGAGAATCATACTCCCAATGGGCATCTTCAACTTCAAGCCCACTCTCCAAACAAAGCTTCCCATGAGCAAAAACATATCAGCAATATATGGAAGAAAAAAACAATGAAAACAAGTTGCCAAATGACAACTGGAGAGTGAATCATAGTTCCACTCATGGAACCAGTGCAGTGCATCCTTTGCCCGCATCAAACCAAACAATAACAAGTGCTTTTACATCCACTTGTTTGATGCCACAATCATTTTACCATATAGCATCATGAAAGTACAAAGTGGTGTCAATGGTGCACACCAAAAATCATGTGGCATCCCCCACAAACCACCAATGAGATATCCAATCTCAGTGCTACAAAAGGCTCCAAGTACATCATTATACAATATGCAAGAAGGAACAAATATTCTTGATACATCATGTTTCTCAAACAAGGAAAAGAAGTACAATACAAAATGTGAAACTATACCTCCTCCCTCATGCACTTGAGATCTTGACCTGAAATGGCTCAACTGGAATTTCTCCCTCACCTCCAGAGAGTAGGGAAGTGGCTGTGACCTCCTCTTCATAACCATCTGGGCTATGCATCTCTCCATATGCTGAAATATGTCATGCAGGATGCCCTCCCAAGTGAACTCCTCCACCAACTGGAAATATGCATCAAAGTGCATAGAAGAGAAGTCATCACGTGCTGCATGTAGTAGCTTCTCCTTGAGACTAGAAGATCTAGTCAAGAAGATCCTGCCATAGGAATAGATGACCACATCATCCAATATGTATCTATCATATCCATTCAGGTCATCAAGAATCATGCATGCACCAATATCCTTGGAGTACTCTACCAAATTCGAGACCTCCAATAGGGATCAATCCTTCTAACAGACAGTGTTGGTGATCTAGCATATTAATATCTCCTCATGCTGCTGCCTGCTACTTTGACATCCCCCATGCCAAAGTCATCCTCCAAACTCCTCACCTCCCTGGAATCCAAGAATGTTGAGCCAAGAGGCAAGATTTATCTCACCAATTCTAGATCTGGTGGCCTCCCAGGTGGAATGCCTCCATGTAGTGAGACATCAAAATCTGAAGTGGACTGCATGTATGAGTGGACTGATTTTTCCCTCTCTTCTCTGCGCAGTGTAATATCCTTCCTTTGTGTAGAATTATTCTGAAATATATAAGGGTGAATGCTCATCGTCCCTTGATGCTGATCCTTCTCCTCTTCTTCCATGTGTGAGAATACCTCATCCTCAATGAGAGACCCTCGATAGTGGTCCCCTTGAAGAAAAGGACTCCATGTCTTCAAAAATAGAAGAGGCCTCTTCAAGAAATGGGGATCTTGCCCTTGGCAAGCTATCCTGCATGTTTTTATCCCCTTTAAAATTATGGAGTGGAGTTGGTTCAATAGATCTCTCCAACTCATGCAAAGTGTTTGAGTCTTTGATTTTAACAAATGATGGTTCACAATGTTCTTTATCAAATCTCCTCATCAATCCTTTAGTGAACTCAACATAAGTTTCTACCTTTTCATGAAAAAATGAAGTAGAATCATTAAACCACCAATCATGGGCCATACCTTTGAGGTGCAGTGCTGCTACTCTGATGGCTTCCTTATCTGAGACTTGATGTAGCTGAAAATAGGAATCTAGCTCTTCTACCCAAGCTTTTGCTGTGCACCCTTTTGATCCATCAAAGTGAGATATGAAGATTCTACCTCTCTTGCTTCTCTTGTGGCTGCTGGATCTTGCCTCCTTGAGCTTGCAAAACCCTTGGAAGTCTAAGAGCTCTCTGAATCTCCATGATTGAGATTCATACTCCTGAAGATAGTCACTCAAGGTCTCCTCCCTTGGTGCATCTTCTTCCTCCATCCTTATTGTAGTCAATGTGGGCAATAGACTGCGCTGTGGATCTGCATGTGTGGCTGAATGCCCACACCGATCATGTGAATAGCTAGGGCTTGTTTCAAACCCTTCCAGAAATCTTCTACACTCCTCCCCTTCCATCTCCTTCATATCTTTTTTAATACCTTCCAAGGTTTGGGAAAGAAGCAAGGAGATCTCCTCTTCCGTCATTCCTCCTTCTCCTTTTTCTCTCAACAAGAAAGTAGGCAAGTCATAGCGTTGTGGATTAGATTGTGTGGCTGAATTCTCACATACAACATAAGAAGTACTGGGGCTTTCTTCATGAGAAGAAATCCTTGAGGGATTTGCATGTCTTCCCCTCCTCATTCCCCTGATTTCTTTCTTCAATTCATGCATGGCTTGAGAGAGTGTTAGGAAAACTCTCCTCTTTGTCCTCTGCGTAATATTTCATTCTTCAGTCTTCTTCTTGATTCTTTTTATGGCTAGATCTCACAGGCTGAGCCAGAGATCATGCTTTGATACCACTGTAATATCCCAAAATGGGAACTGTCAACAAGGCATGACTAGAAAACACATTTTCTAGGAATTTCTGCTACAGAAATGAAAATAAGAACTTGGATCCCTTAGATCTAAGTATCTAAGTCCTAAATCCAAGAGGGTATCAAAAATAAATCCTTCTAGGTAGGTTAAATAGATCTCCCACACCTAGTTTCCTTGAGAAGATGCCCCAAAGAGGGACTGCAGCAATATATAAACTTAGTAATGGATATGCAGCATCAAATAAGCTCATATGACATGTTAGAAACATATAGTCATCAATCCAAGCTACAAAAACAAACTATACTTTATTTTATGAGCCAAAAGTTGGGGAAAAGCAGCAATCTATGCCCTAAAAAGGCTAATTTCAGAGATGAGCGTAAAAATAAGGGAAAGTGATGGTGGGATATCGTATCTTAGGTCATAAGAGACTTACATATCAAATTTCAGCCCAAAAAATGACTATAGCTATGTTAAACAATTCTACCACCCCTGATATAGCTTAAAAATGCTCAATCCCCATGACTTGTGGTATGAAGAAATTTATGAAGCACAGGAAGCGTGATTTTCTAAAGGTGATGGATGCAATATAGTATGGAATTCATTAAATCAGATCTATATCATGGTTTATACAATTTACAATAGGTAAACAGAAGAATTACATGAAGAAACCCTCAAGATTAAGGTGCTGCAACAACAATATGGGATTGCAAAGCCTGACATCGTTATTTTATTGATGCTACAACTGCTATATATTACACATCGTATCTAGAGCAGATATTTACACAAAAATATAGATCCAATACAGATCTGTGTACTAGATGGGCTCCTTAATACATTCCCCTTGGGGATCTGAGCAAATCATGAACATCAGTGAGTAGATATGAGATCTAAGTTGCAGTCCTACAGTAATATTCAGAAATTCTGTATTAAATGGAACCAAATGTAAATCAGATCTGAAATTAACATGGATTGGATGGCCAATTCGTGGATCACCACAGTGCAAGGAAAACCCCTCAACACCAGAGATCACTCCTCCAAAACGTTGCTCAAAACCCCTACAACTTCCCTCTTGCAGATAACGCAGTTATGGGAGAGAAACTGTGCTGTTTACTTCAGTACTGAATAGGCCTGATGCCTAGATCTGAAAATGCAGCTCCAATGATCCAATACACTCTTCCAGGAGGTTAAAAGACATACTCACTTAGAAGAGGCACTAGATTTGCCTAGATCTGAATAGATGTAGCTTCCACTACTGCAGCTTACAAAAACAATCAAACCCTCAATAGGATATGAATTGTGGTTGGAGGATGAAGCTTGGACCAAGCCTGATAGTGGACAAGATAGAACAAGTCTCCTCTAAGAGCCACTCAAGAAAGGAGGTGGGATTCCCAACCAGGAACACCCAAGTGCTAAACAACACTATTCTTAGCTAAACAACTAGAGAATGAGGTTTGTCTAAACAAAAAATACCTTCAGCAATATCAAATGATCAACCCCTCTCTTGGTGTCCTCATCCTTCTTTTATAATGTGGGAGCCTTGCCAAACCCTAAATCACCTTGATGATTTAGCCTCATTCACATGAGTGACCTCCAACATGAACTGCGCTGTGCCTTTAGGAGATACATTTCATGTAGACAACACTGTGGGTTTGGTCCTATTGACCCAGTCAAGTGGCCCAGCCTTGTTCACACTTAAGTGTGTTTATGTAAGTAGCTCAGATTTAGCTTGTTTCATATTGAGCATTGATTTATTTTGATGTTTAGGAGTCATTATTGGTCCTCCTTTACAATTTTATTCATAAGTATGAAAAACAAAACAAAATTGAATATTCCTATTAGCTTGGGCTAATTAGGAATATTACAATATCTATCTCTCTCTACCTCTCTCTACCTCTCCCTCTCTCTCTTCCCCTTCTCTCTCTCTCTTCCCCTTCTCTCTTGTAACTCCCTCTCCCTCTCCACCTTTCTCTCTCTATCTATCTTCCCCTTACAACTCCATCTCTCTTTCCCTCTCTCTCTCCTTTCTCTCACTTTCTCACCCACCTCCCTCTATCTCTCCCTCCCATCACACATACTCTCTCTCTCTACCCTACAACTCTATCAATATCTCCTTCTATCTCTCCTTCTCGTTCTCCCCCTATCTCCCCCTCCATATCTATGTCTCCCTATCTCTCTCTTCCCCTTATTTACCTATCTCTATCCTCTCCTTTTATCTTTCTTCCCTTGTCTCCTCTCTCCCTCATTCCATATTCATCTCTGCCTTATCACTCCCTCTCCCTCTCCACCTCTATCTCTCAACTTCTTTATTCTTCCCTCCCTCTCTTTCCCCATTCCAACTCCATCTCTCTCTCCCCCCCCTCTCTCTCTCCTCTCTCTCAAGTCCCCCTCTTTTCTTCCTCATCCCTTCTCTACCACCCGACTCTATCTCCCCCCCCCCATCACACAAAATCTCTCTCCACCATCCAAATTCTACCACTATCTCCTCCTTTCCGCCTCTCTTCTCTCCCCTCTAATATAATATTTATGTATCCCTATGTCTCTCTTCTCTCTCCTTCTTTACCTATCCTATCCTTTTCTCTCCTCTCCATCACACACTCTCTCTCTCCTTCATTCCATATTCATATCTCCCTTCTCACTCCCTCTCTCTCTCTCTCCACCTCTATCTCTCAATGTATTTGTTCTTCACTCCCTCTCTTTCCCCCTCCAAATCCATCTCTCTCTCCCTCCCTCTCTCCTCCTCTTTGCCCCCTCCTCTCTCTCTTCCTTCCTCTCTCTCCTTGTATCTCCTACCTCTATGTCTCTCTCCCCTACGCTATTCTCCCTCCATCTCACTCTCTCTCTTAAATATGATCCCTTGTATTGTATTTATGAAAGTATCTAAAGTTGAAAAAACATAATTGGTTGTAAAATATTGAACCTATATTTTGGATAAATCATGTCAAATAAAATACAATAATAAAAACTTAAAATAATCATGCACTATCTTTCCTCTATCATTCCTCTATTATTGCAAATCACATTTCGTTCTCTCTTTGCTTGGATCATTGGTTAAAATGCATCTATCCCGGTTCTTTATAATATTATTTATATTATATAACTTTCACATATGTATATATAAATGTATTCTCATTTTTAATTAATTAAAACGCCGATTTAATCTCTATGTGAATATTTTTAGTAGTCATGAGGATGGATGGTTTAGATATACCTCAAAAGTAATTATAAGTTTTTTTCTTTTAGATTTAATTAAAAAATGTTATAAAATTAAACTAAAATAAATTATTTGCAAAATATTTTCATTTTGAAATCATTTATGGTTTTTGGGCATGTAGTATTGATAAGCCATGATATTGGCCCATGGTATTGTAACAGAAAAATTAAAATCCTAGATCGTTAACATAATAACCAAAATCCTAGATGGCCCATGGTATTTATAAACCATGGTATTATGATTTTCTTCCCTCCTCTCCCTCCCTTCAAGTTTAAAGATGGTTATGCCATCACTATTTTAATTTATATGGTAAGTTGATGTTTTTATATAATTACTTTTTATAGGTTATATATTTTAATGTGATACGTATATTATACTTTTTTTATCTACAAAATGTTCGTAATTTTATTAATAAATAAATAAAATTACAATAATAAAAAATATATATATTGAATTTAAAAAATATCTCACATCTAATGCATTTATTATTACAAATATATTGATTACAATTGAGCCAACATTACAAATGTTTACAAACTTTCTTACATTACATCTACACATCTACCCTATAGTGAGACAGATCCATGCATTGATTCACAGGTAATCATAAATAGAAACCGTGGCACTAAAAGTCCACTCATCTTCATTATAAAGCATTACCTCATGTGAGAAAGATGGTTTCCGAAATACCTGAGATTAGAGTGGATCATGATGTAGTTTGCCAAATGGTGATTAAGAAGATACATTTCTTCTACTAATGACATGAATTATGGATAGTGGTAACCGATAGAAGCCAAATCAAGAGGGAGTTGAGAGCTTCCTTCAATCCCTCAAGAAAATGTTTTTCAAGGTGAGGGATGCAATCATAAAAACAACTCAAGACATCAAGATCATTGTGGTGCATAATATTACAGAAGAGTAAATTCTAATATAACTCATAAGGATAAGGAAAAATCCACTCTCACATCTAGAAAAGAAAGAAAGACCTGCCTCATCACCAGGTATACTTTCATTATGTTTATTTACTTTGTTATTATTTCTCATTCTCTTGTTCTGGGATCAACATGTACATTTGATCAATGTGAGAACCAAGTCCTCTATATTGATATTGAGGAAGATGTCAAGCCATCCCATGATTTAAGTGGAAAATGAAATGGACATGAGATCAAGCCTTCTGCAAGGAAGGTGGAATCAAGAAGAAGACCACTGTACCATATAACCCAGAACAAAATAGGCACGTAAGAATATTTGACTGATCCATCTAATTTCATGTGCTAATGAAAAAGAGTACCAAGCTAGAAGCTTCATGTAAGAAAGGTATGATTATTGGTTTTTGTGAAAATTATAAAGCTTATAGAATGTATGTACTTGGAAAAAGAAATATAGATTTTAGCATAGAGTTAAAATTTTATGAAGATGCAATTCTTTAAAAATCCATAGACACTCATCCTCTTGCTAATCTTGAAAGACAAGATGATTCCTTCGATGCACAAGAGGATCCTGAGCCTGATCATGCTAATGAACCCATGGATCCCATGGAATCATTGGATCATTATCCATGTTCAATAAATAAATGATTTTGGCTTCATGACACTTTATAGGATTTAGATAGGCATGTTTCTCCTCGAGGAACCTTTAGAGAAGAAATAAACCATGTCAGTTCCAAGGATATGTTGTATCCATGAACAACATTATTCAAGTTGAACCATGCACTTTTGAAGTAGTGAAATATCAAGTGTGGAAAGATGCAATGGTTGAAGAATAAGAGTCCATCATTCATAATGATGTATGGGAATTGGTTCCAATACCACAAGGTAAATTTTTTGTGTATTCTAAATGGCTATATAAAATTAAACATGGTGTTGATGGCAGTATTTAAAAATATAAAGCTAGATTTGTCGCTAGAGGTTTCTCTCAAAAAGGGGGAATAATCTATGATGAAATCTTTGCACCTTTTTCCCATTATAAAACCATATGATCTATTTTGGCTATAGTTTCTAGTCAAGGATGGTCTCTTCACCAAATGGATGTGAAGGCTACTTTTCTACATGGATTCCTTAAGGAAAAACTATTTGTGGAGAAACCTCAAGGATTTGAAGTACATGAATGGAAAAATCATGTGTGCAAAATGAAGAAAGCCATATATGGTTTGAAGCAATATCCAAGAGATTGCTATGACTGCATTGATAACTTCTTGATGAATATTTGATTTTAATAGAAGTAATTTTGATACAAATATTTACTTCAATGCAATCCAAGGTATGCATTTTGATTTTGGTATTGTCTATTGATGATTTATTTATGACCAATGGTGAACCTCTTATCCTAAAGTGTAAGTGGGAGTTAGATGCTGAGATTGAAATAAAATATCTTAATTTGATTCACTAATTTCTAGGTTTTGAAGTATGAAAAAAACCTAGTGAGATTTTCCTTTCTCAAGGAGAATATGTTGTCAAGTGGCTAAAAATATTTGGTCTCGGAGAATGTAAATGCATGGACACTCCAATGGAGATGAACTTCAAAATTTGTGTGGTAAATTTGAAGGTCCTGATTTGGAAAATCCTTCTGAGTATTGAAAACTAATTGGGGCACTGATGTTCTTAGTGAACACTAGAACATACATATGTTTTGCAGTCAATACTCTGAGCCAATACATGATTAAGACATCACATGCACATTAGATTGCTACAAATAATTTGTTGATATACTTGCATGGGAAAATCAATATTAGATTGAGATATATTGCTGAAAGTGTAAGGATTCATGGATATACTGATGCTATTGGGCTGGTAACTCTGCTGGTAGAAAGGGCATGATCTATTGGATGAGAAGAAAACATAAGTATGTTGCACTGAGTACAGATGAAGCTCATTAAATTGGTGCTAGCATGGATAGTTGTGAGAAAGTTTGGCTAAGAAATATTTTTGGGGAACTATTTTAGCAAGTTCCAAACACAATAGTTATATATTGTGACAATAAGAGTGGGACTCATATTGAAAAAAATCCCTTGTGCCATGACAAGTCGAAGCACATTGAGATCAAATATCACTATATTCGGGATATGGTGCAGAGAGGAGTAGTGAGGCTCCAACATATTGTGATTGATGATAAGATAACTGACATTCTTACCAACCCTTTACCGAAAGGAAAGTTCTTTTTTTTTAGAGAGAAACTTGGACTTATGGTCATGACCCTTCTCAGAAGCCGTCACAGTTGATCGAAAACACTGATCTTCCTTTCCCCCCTGTTAGAGCTCACATGATTAGGTAATGGTTTTGGAAATCTCCGGAGGATGAGTGACCTCTTGTGTAATGTGTGCCACAAGCGTAACAACCCCGGGTTAAAAAAATTCATGTAATAAAGTTAATAAAGGAAAGATAATAACCAACGTCATGGTACACTTATTCCAAGCTAAATTTTGGGCAAAACATCCTAGTGTGGGTGTTCATTTGGTTTATTATGGCTAAGGGAATTGGAAAAAGCAAAGGAAAGGGCTTTGGAAAAGAAAAATGACATTTTTGGAAATTTATTTATGAAAATGATGGAAATTAAGAGAAAGGAAGATACAAGGCCACATGTTGCATGTGAGGAGGAAAATGAAGGAAACTAATGGAAAATGAAGAAAATAGAGGCCTCATTAATAAAAATGCTTCCGAGGATCAATTGGTACCTTTTGTCAGTTCAAATTTGGAGCTCTCTCTCTCACTCTTGGACACTTAAGAGCATTCTTTGAGCACTCTAGCATTGGAACAAAGAAGGAAAAATAAGGACAAAGAAGGCAAGAGAAATTAAATATCAAGCAAGGAAGAGCGAGATCAAGAAACTACAACGAGATTACTTTCAGGTATTAATTTTCACGTGTGAATTCCTTGCTATATTTGGCATGCATGGTGCATGCATGTGTGTTCTTCACTTTCCCGTCGTCATTGGCATGGGTTTTTCTAGGTGGGACAGTGTTTTCCAGCCTTGCCTTTCCATTTCTAGATAACCACAGTGTGATGGGATTCTCTTGTTTTGGCTAAGCTATATTGACCGATGGATGTGTGTTCTTAGCTCTCCTGCTGTCATTGGCATGGGTTTTTCCAGGTGTGAAAGAATTTTCTAGCCTCGCCTTTCCATTTCTAGATAGCCACGGTGTGATGTGATTCTCTTGTTTTGGTTGAGCTAGACTGCTTGATGGATCTGAAGCTGAGTGGGGTGGTCTTTGAAGAAGAACACAAGTTCTAGTAATCCTTGGACCAGTGAAGGTGAGATTGCAGTAAATCCATAATTTTTGTACCTCGGTGGGCCTAGGAATCCTCGACCGGTGAATGGCAGGATATACGGTAAATATTAGAGGTATATGCCCTTGATCATGCCTAGGAATTATTGACCGGTGAATGACAAGATATATAGTAAATCCTGGAGGGTGGAGTCTCTATTAGGCATAGGAATCCTCAACCAGTGAATGGTGGAATATACAGTAAATCCTAGAGACTAGGAGGCTAGAAAATTCCTCACGGTGTAGGTGTATTTATCTAGAGGCATATATGCTTGCTTAGGGCCTAGTGATCTAGTTGGGATTGCGGTAAATCCTGGTTATATTGATGAGGGTTGAGGTGGTTCGGCCTTGGGAAGCCCTGGTTGGTTTTGTTGTGAGTCCCAAATTCATGCTTGGAATATGGCACAATGGTGATTGGATGAAAGAAAGACTTCGTTTATCTAATCTATGGTCAGGTGGTTCATGGAAGTCCCAAACCTGGTTAGCCTATTCATTCATTAATAAGAACTTATTATCCCTGGAAATTTATGTGTAAAGGTATTGGTTCATATGTGATTTTTTATGGTGGTTATATCTTTGTTATTTATATTGTTTATATGCTGGCTATGAGTATGTTTTATGAAAAAATTGATGTATGGATCTAATCATATTTTAATTAGAAAATGAATTAACAATGAATATATGACCTAATAGATGATAATGAAACTATTGTGATAAGGTATCAATGCTTCTTAACAAATCTCAAATAAGTATGAGACCCCTATGCTCAGATTTATTATTATGACCTGTTGAATACATACTTGTGACATGTTTGACGAAATTCCTGTCATGGATTGTAGGGTTAATATATTTTTTTCCATGTTATTTATCATTCCTAAGGTTTTCATGAAATTCTGGGCAATGCCCTCAGTTCTGGCCCTAAAAAATTGGCACAAAATCTGGGGTTGCTGGCACATAACTAGCTGGAAAAGTCCACAGTCATTGGCATGCCTTACTGTGGGAGTGACTGGAAGGCCTTAGTTGTTTTTAGGGCTTGTCATGGTAGTGGATGAAGGTCCCGATCAGTAAAATGATGAGTTTTCTTTCGGGTTGATCACCTAGAAGGGTTGGTTGGCTCCTGAAGTTTCTGTAGTATGCGTGGAAGGTCATATTGGTTATGTTATGTTAGTTCTACTTCCTTAAGGTTACCTAGGAGGTTGAATCACATTATAGTAACCTCTCGTCACATGTTTATCCCGGTGGAATGGTTAGCTTGGGTAAATCTGGGAAGAGGGTGTTACAGGGTGGTATCAAAGAATGACCCCTTGGACTGGATGGGTAGTGTTTTGGTCATGCATACATATATGTTTCATATATGTTATTTATGCTTATGGTCTATATTCTTGTTATGTTTGCATGGTGTTGTTCATGGTCGCATTTGTTTCGCCATGTGAAAGCTATTGGTGTCATTTATTGGATATGTTTGTCATGAGTGTATGTGAGTTATGCATGTCAATGTTTATATGTTGTTATGCATACATTAACATGGTGATAGTTATAGTGCATGAGGTCGTGGTATGTGGTTGGTATGTTCATGCATTGATAACTGGAAAATGGTTGAAATGATGATTATATTATGACATGATTATGTTTATACATGTATTGCGCTAATCTGGTTGATCTTACATATGATATATCCTTCCCTAAACTATAATGAGGTATGTTGATTATATTATGTTTTAGTTTTAGTTGACATGGTGTACTGGCAGGAAAGAGAACAAATAGGAATAGAAATATGGTAGAATATAGTTTAGGAGATTCTCCCTATGGGTCATATGAGTAGTGTGGTGGTGGGAATTCTTATGACTTAGCATACACGTTGAGAATCTTGAAGGAAGTAATAAGAAGTTTCAAAGAAGATAATGGAAAAATCATTCAGGCACATGATAAATAAGAAAAAGTCAATGCCGTAATCCTTTAGAGTTTGTCATAATTGTAGAGATAGGGACCATTTCGAATCAGCCATGGATAGGAGGAAAGGAATAACAAGGCATATGGAAGTAGATATCATGGTGGGCACAGGTCAGATAGAGATGACACAGTTAGAGATAACAGACTCTTGGATACTGAAGATAAGAGAGGTGATGGAAACAGGTTCTATTCTAGTTATGGTTCTAACAGTGGCACTATGATCGTCATCGTTATCATCCTTACAAGAAGAGTGGCATGGGATATTTTCCAGATGAGTTCAAGAAATCAAAGACACCTACCTTTGATGGGGATTTGAAGAAGTCGAAGGATGTAGAGGCATGGATATTTGGAATGAAGAAGCTCTTTGAGTTGCATGATTTCATGTAGAATATGAAGGTAAAAATAACTATCTTCAGCCTCAAAGGGAAAGCATACATCTGGTGTGAAGATGTCAAAGGGTTTAGAGAAATTAGGATAAAAGAGTTGAGTTGGCATGAATTCAAGAATTTTTTTAGAAAGAAGTACTTGTTAGAGAGGTATTATGACAACAAAGACAAGGAATTCTATTAGCTTAAGATGGGATCGATGACAGATGAGGAATATACGACCAAGTTCCTGGACCTATTAAGGTATGTACTGTATCTTAAGGATGAAAAATATAAAGTTCAAATATTTGTCAGTCGATTTCCATTAGCATTTAGAGATTGGATTGAGTATGATGAGCCTCGGTCACTTGAGGAGGTCATTGGGAAACTAAAAAATTGTTATTAGTAGTCAAAGCGGAAGAAAAAATCTCAACAAGGTTGGAAAGGGAAATACAAGGCTAAAGGTAAATGGCAGCCGAAAAGAACAAGGCCTCAGAATGTAGAAGAGAAAAAAAAAGTTGCAACTTACAAGAGGTTCAGCATAGTTAAACAGGGACATGGGTCACAGACTGGAGGGAAACAAAATATCGGTGATGGTAAGGGACAATTCCAGTGTTAGACGTGTGGTAAGGAGCATCTTAATATGGATTTTTCGTAGAACCAGGGTGGTAGGCCTTAGATTTACAGTGCATAGGAGGCACAAACTGTTGGGGATGTTGGTCAGACCATTTCTCGTATCTATGCAGCATTGGATAACATGAAGGAGGATCACCAAGAATCTATTATCGAGATGGAAAATAATCTTTGTGATCAAGTTGTTTCTATTTTGATTGAACCCGTATCTAATTATAGTTATGTTAAACCTGAATTGGTGGATAAGTGTGGTTTGAATAAAGAAGTGCATGCAGAGTCTTGGTTAGTGCAGTTGGTTACAGGTATAAAGAAGATAGTTCATCATTGGTAAGATATAATGTGCATTTTATTTGAATGGTACGCTGATCTAGATTTATGTAGGAACACAATGAAATACAAAAAATACACATAAATGCAGAGATGCAGCAGAAATAAATCTTCATTTCATTAATAAAAAATAAATGAAATGTTCTTACAAACATAATGGAAACAAACTAGTTAGGGCACTGGTAGCTTATCTATAAGAAGAGATGTGGTGGCTACATGCCTATGAACTGTGTTATAATGAGGCTCGAATGCCTATTTATTATTGAGGAACAATGGAAAACCCTAAAAATCCAAAGACCTAACCCTAGGAGATGAAACACCAAAACTATGGGCCCAGTTTGGGTAAATTGGTACATCAACTTCTCAGGGACGTAACTTTGGAATATGATCTCCGTTTGATGTGCTCAATGCCTCTTTAGAAATATCTATCTGAGGACTACTAATTTTGAGTGAGTAACATGGAAGGAAATTCCATGTTTCTCCTGGTTTTCCCAAAAAATGTCATTTAGGGCATTAAAATGGTTCCGAAAGTTTAGGACCCGTAAAACTGATAAAAATAGTAAACTATGCTATAATTAAGGAAAATGAAAAACTAAATGAAACAATGGTGGGGGTCCAAGTGGAATAGGTGGGTGGCCACCAATATCCACTTGGATTATTCCTCCCCCCTTAGGAAGCAATGGTCCCCATTGTGTTGAGTTCCTCTCTAAGATGAGGATACTTCTACTGAACTTTGTACCTGGTGAGCCACTTGCATCGGTGAAGAAGTTAGCCTACTTTGACAACTCGATATTTCGGGATCCTTTTTTGTCGGGTGTGCTTGGTCTCTGCATCCATTATCTGATGAGTTATGGCTTGTTCCATGCAGTATGGGTTTAACTCTATTGGTGTGAGTTGTTCTGCCATGTTGGATGTGTTTAGTAAAGGTGGAAAGTAGGGCTGAAGGCAGTCCACATTGAACACTAGGTGTAGACCAAGGAATGGTGGAATAATGAGCTCAAAGGAATTGCCCCCTAAAACCTTGGTGATGGTGTATGACCCATATCGAAGTGGGCGAAGCTTGCGGTGGGGTCCAATGAGGTGCTCCTTCTGCAAATGTAACCACACTTTGTTGCCCATCTGGAAGTTGTGTGGCACCTGATGTTGATAATGTCATTTCTTGTAATTAGCATTGGCTCTATCAAATATGTCATGAACTTGTTGGTGTGGATGTCTTCAGATACGCTCCATGAAAATTTGTTCGCCTTAATCGACCTCACCTTGGACATGAACTAAATGTTAAACCTATGATTAAGCGCGAGAGGGGGTGAATCAGTTTAACGCATTCATGGACTTTTAAAACTTTTTCATTAACACTTGTTTACACCTTCATTTCATGTTCAACTTAACATGTGAGTAATCTTAGAATGTGAGCAGCAAGCATTAATATAATGTAACAGTAGACTTAATATGAGAGAAGCAAGTATTAAGCAGATGATATAAACCAGATCAACACATAAACATCATGCACAGAGACACCAGATATAAGTGGAAACCCATAAAGGGAGAAAAACACATCTTATTATTGTTGTGATGCAAAGGCAAGCTCCAAATCCCTCTCACCACTGATTTTCTGTAGGCACCAACCTACAGGAGGCTCCAACCTCAATTCTGCAAGCTACAACTTGCAAGGAAGCTCCAACTCCCGTCAATTTTCTGCAGGCACCAACCTACAGGAGGCTCCTACCTCAGTCAGCTACAAATGACATTTTATCAAGCTACAAATTGATGTGGAAGCACCAACTCCCATCTATTTTCTGCAGGCACCAACCTACAGGAGGCTCCTACCTCAGTCAGCTACAACTGACATCTATCAAGCTACAACTTGATAGGGAAGCTCCAACTTCCTTACTCTTTCAAAAGAAAAACACTTGCTGATTTACCTTGGATATCAGCTCTATTCTGTACCTTCTCTTCTGTTGTTCAACAGTCCTCATATCTGTCCTTATATCATTTCTGCATCTTCTCAGATTCACTATCAGCTTCTCCTTCTTCTTTGCTCATCTCCTCCTTCTACTTTTCCTCACTGCTTCATTTCTGCATTCTCTGACTTTTCATGACATCTCGTTCTGCTCCTCCTTCTTATCTTCTCTGCCTCAATTCCATACTCTGCATTCTCTATACTCACTCTCTCTAACCTCTTGCAGCTTTCTTATTTTCTTCAACTCTCTTCAATTCTGCTGCACACTCTCTTCTTCTCTCACTCTGTTTTCGTAACCTTCTCCCCTTGGATATTACCCTGTTTTATACAAAATAGCTTCATGGTTGTTTGTATTCTACTGGGAATTCGAAATGGACAGCCATGTCTCTTTGCCTTCTGCCTTCTCATCTCTTTTATCCGCTCATTCAGAAAACATAACTGTAGGTATCAATTTAACATTACATTGGGATATTTTTTCTCTTCTGGAGACTTGCCTATGCATCACAACAATATAAATTAAAATCATTTATATTCAATTACAATGAAAACTCCGGCTCACTCATTCAGCCTCTTGGCTTGCTGCGCATTTGTCTTTTCTTTGACTGTGTCTGTCTTTTTCAGCTTTGCTTGCTCTTATGTCCTCTACCGTGGTGTAACTGCTGCATACAAGTAACTTTTCAATTCAACTCTCGGCGTTATACAAATAATAAAACGTTTTAATACTTAGAATGCCCTTACGGGCCCACTCGCTGAACTTGTTCTATCTTCCGATGTGATGCATTACTGTCAACATATTAGAAATGTGCATGTATCATTTTGTGTATACATATATGTGTCGCAGTGCTTTCCTTTCCTCTTAAACTTTGGATTAATTAACTTGGAGCAAACCTATTCTTAGTCTTATCTTTTGGATGGACCCCACATGCCAGCTATACTCTGCTCGTTTATTTCAATCGCAATCGAAACATTCACAATACTCCTGCGATTTGGTCTTTTAATTTCCACCGATGCGATTAGAAAAGTCCCACCATATAGTCAGTCAAATCATCTCCCTCGTCCATCCCTTAGTGAATCTAACGGCTCTCATCCAATCGCTAAGTCGCAATCGGAACTTTCAGTTTGTCGATACTCTTTTACCTCCGATGCGATCAATTACTGTACATTTCTCTGTGCCGATGTGATGAATCTCTTTTCGAGTTCTTCCGATTGTGATTAATCACAATCGCAACTTGCATTTGCATGTTCCAATGCCCTGCTCCTTCTCCAATGCGATGAAACACTGTTTACGTTGAAATGCTTATGAAATAGTCGGTAAGCCTTAGACTTCATCAACACCCATTAAACTTATAAACCTCGGGCCCACTTGCCGAACTTTTCTTATTCCCGATGCGATGAATCGCTTCTGAATACTTCCGATTGTGATAGTTCCGATGCGATTAATCGCAATCGCAATTCTTAGTAGTATGTTCTAATGTCCTGCTTTTACTCTGATGCGATTGACCACTATTCATTTAAATGTGCCAATGCAATTAGACCGGAACTCAAACCTATAAAGTCACAGTTTATATGCCCATCGGGTCTGGAACTCAATCACAATTGCAATTTTCATTTGCATGTTCTGATATTCTTATGCTCCGATGCTCCGATGCGATTGGGTGAGGGTCCCACTAGCTATCAAATCTCTGAAACTCAAACATATATGAATCGTTTTTTAAACCATATTGGGTTGGAACTTCAATCGCAATCGCAACTTCTATTGTCATGCTTCGCTGCCACACTTTTCTCCGATGTGATGTAACATTGTTTACCAGAACTCAAACATATATCAATCGTGGTTTATAAACCCATCGGGTCCGGAACTCAATCGCAATTGTAACCTGTTGTTAACCTATTCCACTGTCAATTTTCCGATGTGATTGGGAAAGGGTCCCACCATATAAGGCTTTGTTACCTTTTGTTCTTTTGATCTCGGGCTCAATAATATGAAACATATGCCTTGTATTATACCTTTGGTCCCTTGTCCATAAATTGTTGGCAATATGATGCAGAGTGTTGTCCTTGATGGCAACCCACTGAATGAAGATAAAGACATGCGACTGTTGACATGTGTTGTCCTTGATGGCAATCCACCTGATGAAGTTATTCTTGACGTGATGGACTTGGTAAATGATGTTTTTTAGCAATATGATGATGAATGTTGTCCTTGAAAGGCAACCCTCTTGATGAAGATAATGGCAACTTACTGGATGAAGTTGTGCTTGATAGAATATGTCTTGATGAACTAAAACTGATGTATCTACAGTGAGTACAGAAGGCAATGAAGAAAGGAATTCAACATGTGCTAAATATATGATGAAAAGAGTATGTCTCTAGGCATACGCGGATCTGCCTAGGGGAAGTCGCGTATGCACGCGAGAATAAATGTTCCAAGTCGCGTATGGGCAAAAGCGCTCTTAAAAGTGAAAAACCAGGGGTAACCACCATGGAATTGACCCATTGTATTGGGTAATGATTCGTCTAAATGACCCCGTCCAGGAATACCATCGAATGTGTAGTTTGGGCTCATGGTATTGTTTTTGGCCCTCATGGTATTAAAATGGGCTCATAGGTATTGTTTGGCTCATAATGATGGTAGACAAAGGGGCAGTGATTGAAAAAGGGTAAACCTATATAAGGAGAAGAAATTCATTGTGAAAATCATGAGTATGGGAGCAAGATGTCTGAGCTTGAATGAATACTTCTCTGTGAAGTATATCTGTATGGAAAGGGTAAAGGTTTGATGATAGATCTGAATCTATGATGAACCTATGAAGAAATGATGAAGTGGGATATCTAGATCTGAAATGTACTTGTATTTGCTAGATCTGTTGATGGAATGATTTGATCTGTGATGAGGTGAACATCTGTCTGAAGTAAAGGGTTGAATCTGAACTGAATGTCTGATCTGAAGAAGTATGCAGCTCTGTAATGGTTGAAGATCCATACGCTACTTCGCCGCAGAGGAAGCGCGTATATACGCAGCTTCTATGAAGAAAAAGTGCGTATGCGCACTGAAGTTTTTTGTGATAATATCGCTAGTTTGTATATTATGAACGGAAGTGCGTATATCGCAGCCATTAACAGAAAGGAAAGAGCGTATGCAAACTAGGGTTTCTTTGAAATGTAGGGTGTATAAATCTTGAGAAATCAATCTGTCTGTTGCTTCTGCTCTGTTTTAGCTATCTGTTTTTGATGTTTGACTGTGCTTAAATGTATGGAGAGGGTCCAGTTTGAAAATATGATGAAACGTGGCCTACAAGTTGTGCTCTTTTGAAGTTGTTGGATCCAGTGTGAAAATTGATGAAACGTGGTCCAAGGTGGTGCTGAGGGTTGTAGCCTTCAGTCAGGGGGTTGTAGCTCCCTTCCAGGTGAGGCTGGTAAACGAGATCGGGGGTCGTAGCTCCCTTCCAGGAGAGGCTGGTAAACGAGTCAGGGGGTTGGAGCTCCCTTCCAGGAGAGGCTACTAAACGAGCGCAGGTGGGTGCCTGCGTGCTGGTAGAGTCTGCACCAACACATATGTTGTAAGATGTTTTCTCTATAATAAAATATTGAAGGCTGAGCAACTGCAGCGGTGGTTTTCTCCCGATTTGGGTTTCCACCTAAAAATCCTGGTGTTCATGTGTGATGCTTGTGTGATGGTTTATTCTGTTCTTACTGCACATGTTTACTGTTTATTAAACATCTGATGAATGAATGATGGAATGATATAAGTGAAGAATTAATGATTTAACTAGATCTCTGTGTATACGCGAGTTTCATAAAGGGTATCCGCGTATATACGCGAGTCTGTATCAAGAAAGTAGCGTATGGGTTTTAGAAGCAAGAAAAAGTAAAAGTTTTGAATATGCAGTAAATACTGATTCACCCCCCCCTCTCAGTATTTTTCCCAACAATTGGTATCAGAGCAGGTCCTTCTGCAGAAGCTTGATCGCTTGAAGGAGATCCATCGCAATGGGAATTCAGGAAGGAGTAATGTCTATAAAGCCACCTCTATTCAATGGAAGCAATCTGATATTCTGGAAGGTACGAACAAAAGCATATTTGCAAAGTCTTGGTGCAGATGTATGGGCAATCGTGGAAGAAGGTTATCAATACCCGGCAAGTATTCCTACTGATGCAGCTGAAAGAAATAAGTATGAAATCAATGCCAAAGCAGTGAATGTCTTATTGGGAAGCATGTCTGAATCAGAATTTGCTAAAGTGATGCAACTACATTCGGCAAAAGACATATGGGACAAAATCATTCTAAGCTATGAAGGAGACACAAAGGTAAAAAATGCAAAACTCCAAACTCTTAGAATTGAATATGAAAATTTGAAGATGCATAGTGATGAGAGCATTGCCCATTTCTTCTTACGTCTGGATGATATCGTAAATCGAATGAGAAATTTGGGTGAAACCATAACTGATACTACTTTGGTGGAAAAAGTCTTAAGATCCTTGACTTCAAAATTTGACTCTAAAGTTTCAGCTATTGAAGAAAGACAAGATCTGCAAACTCTTACTATTGTTCAATTACATGGTATTCTGACTGCTTTTGAAATGAGACAAGGAGGTCCGTCTCAAATCAAAGAAGCTGCTTTTAAGGTATCTGCAAGAGGAAAATAAAAGGAAGTTGTCAAAGAATCCAGCTATATATCTGAAGAAGAAGAAGCAAATTTTGTGAGAAAGCTCCAACTAGGTACTGGAAGATTCAAAGGTAAGATTCCCTTCAAATGTTTTGAGTGTGGAAAAGTTGGTCACTATGCTGCTAAATGTCCTTATAGAGAAAAACATGGTAAAGGGAAACAATTTGAAAAGAGGAAGAGTTATTATGCAAATGAAGATGATGATGAAGTGTCCAGTGAAGATGAAGAATATTCTGACCATGATCTGAAAGTACTCATGGCAAAGAAGCAAAAGAAGAAGGCTACTCGAAACAAGAAGATATCGCAGAAATCTTGTATAGCAGAAATTGAAGGAGATGAAACATGTATTAATCATTGTTCTTGTATTTCACTTAACTGTACTTGAAAAGGTAAAGATAGTGAAAGTAACAGTATGGATCTAGAAGAAGCTGTCAAGATTAAAGTTGAAGATCAACAAAAATCATCTAAAGATAGTAAAAGTC
>JAXQQM020074631.1:0-12096 GCA_034641835.2 Pinus albicaulis | reverse complement strand
CGATGGGATCCGGGAGGACTATTGATTGGCTGGTACCATGAGAGGCCAGTTTGGGATCCTGGCATTGAGATATCCCTTCATATCAGGGTGATGCAGGAGGCAGAGAGGTTTCAGTGGGACCCAGGCACATTTTGCAGTATCGGCGGGGAGCATCAGCTAGAGAGTAGGCTTGTTCAAGCATTGCTTGAGAACAAGCAATTTTTGCCGGATGAGGATGCCACTTGGGAGAGCGAGCAGATTTTACAGCATCCATCACTTCAGTTGCTTGAGGACAAGCAACGTTTTGCCGGGGGAGACTGTAATATTCCCAATTAGCCTTGCTAATTGGAATATTTCATTTTTGTTTAATTTTGCCGCTTTAGTTGAAAATAATAAATAAAGTGAGAAATAAGAGGGGTCACCTCACTTTAGTCACCTCACTTTATAAAATAAAGTGTTTTCCTAGTTGATTAACGTTATAACTTAAAGAGGGGGCCTTGGGGGTCCACACGTATATGAGGGGAGGCCTCACGCTGACCCAAGGGTAACTGCAAGGTGAAGGACGCAGTTAAGGTTTTGGAGGGAGTTTAGCATTATAAAAGGAGGGGTTCCCACTTCATTTGGTATTCATGATTTGATATTCTTATTGATAGCTGGACTTTGTCTGCTTCAGCACGCCGGTTGTTTAGTCGGTCTGCAGCACTGTTTAGTGCACGAGTGTCTCCGGTCGGAGATCTCACCCTTAGCCTCGGGGACTTCGAGTGCCTGCCCTGGTAAGGTTATTTCTGGTTTCACCCTTAGCTTCGGGGGACTTCGAGTGCCCGCCCTAGTAAGGTTATTTTCTGAGTAACACCTTCAGTTTCAGTGGCAAGAGGTAGCAGTTTCTGGTGCAGGATTGGAGAGGAAGAAGCCCTTCTTGTGGCTGCGCAGTTCTGAGAAGAAGGGACGCTGTTCCAAGGGAAAGAGGACGCAGATTCAGCCTTAGAAGGAGGACGCTGTTCCAGGGAGGACGCAGTGCAGTTCAGAGCAAGGAAAACGCTGTTCCAGGAGGAGGAAGGACGCAGATCAGCCTGAGAGTGAGGACGTTGTTCCAGCAGGAAGAGGAGGACGCAGATCTGAATGTACACTGATAGATCCAGCCTTGGGGATTGTAGATCTGAGCAGATATTTGCAGATCTGGTTCTGCAGGTGGCAGATCTGGAGAGATAGCATTAGATCCAGCTTGGGAGATTGTAGATCTGAGGAGATATTGGCAGATCCATCTTAGATCTGAAGAGATAACATCAGATCCAGCCTTGGAGGTTGCAGATCTGAAGAGATATTGTCAGATCTAGCATAGATCTGAGGAGAGAGCAGTAGATCTGATATAGGAGGACGCAGATCTGGGAGGACAGGACACAGATCTAGATTGCAGGCTTCAGATCCAGCAGATCTGAGCATATAGGACGCTGACCCATCTGGGAGGACGCTGATCTAGTGAGCAGGTTCATGTGAGCAGGGCTTGACAGCGTTTTTGGCCTTGAGGAGCTGAGCTTATCATCTGGAGAGTTTGGTGACCAGCACCACATCTGTTTCAGCGCTGTCACTAGCAGAGACAGCGTTTTCATTGGTGAGGGTTTGATATCGCCACCATAGTTCCAAAGGTACCTACCAGCTCGCAGTAGTTAAATAAATGACGCCGCTGTCTTGTTAAATGCATTATTTGTCCGAGAGGGCCTCCACTTGCCTGGGGCAGGATAGGTGCACTTATTTCGATTTTCTTGTACTCCTCTCTATGTACTTTCAGATTAATAAAATGGCTCAGTTTTCTGGTATTCTATGTGTATTGGTTCCATGATCTGGTTCAGCATTGTATTTTCTATATCTGTCTGGCATATTTCCGTTTATTACTGGTTATTTCCCTTTGGGGATATTACACCAGTGCAGCAGATCTCAGGGTTTTATATTATTAAGCAAAAGAATCTTTAGTACAACTCGAGTGCCAATATCCGGCTCACCCTTCAGAGAAATCTAGACAACTAATGAAATTGTGAGATATACCTCACTCTACAAATCCCCAGCTAATCTGAACAGCGTTGGTGAAGCCCCTCTCTGCCTCTGCGTGATGCCTACGCTGGAACTGCGTAAGCCTGCATGGGAAAACTCTGGGACTGCGTCACCTCTGCTCAACAACTGAACCAGGCTTATCCAGAACAGGATTTTGGCCCTCTTGGCTCAGAAACCCCAGCTCCCAGCTATCTCCGGACTTAATCAAAGAGGCACTGCGTCACCTCTGCATGGGTTCCTTCAGGAACTACGTCACCCCTTCAGAAAATTGCGTTGTCTCTCTCCATGTCTCTGCTATCCCTCTCTGAAATGCACTCCTGGTCCTCCTGTAATATCTTTTATTAGTTATTAATTAGATTTAGTTATCTTAGGTTATTAACTGAAAAGGCATGATCAAAGATCATGCCTCTTCGCCAAGGGACACCTTGAGGCTATATTTAAAGCCTAGGCGATCCCTCATTGTAATCATCTCTTATCTTCATCATTAATAATATATATTTATCAAGTTTACCAGAGTTTTACACTCCATCTAGTTGTACAATAACTACTCACCACTCATTTCTAAAGATCAAAAGATTCACCAGAAGATTAATTTGGGATGGTCTGATCCGTTGTCAGTACGACAATTCTGTCTATCGCTCAAAACATCATATCGTCCTGTAGCAACAAGGATGAAAGCTCAGAAATGGGAAGATATTTCGAATGACAGAAGAGAACTGATCCTTCTTAAGTAAGCTTTGAGGACAAAGCTTTTTGAAGGGAGAGGCTATGTTATGAATATAATTCATAATAAAATAATAATAAGTATAAATGTAGATGTAATAATAAATAATAAATCATTAACTAATGATTAGTTAGTTAGTGATGAAGAGGCATGTCTTAGAGACATAACCATTCGTGAAAGGGCACCTACCTAGGGTATGTAAGCATGCCCTCATTCTCATTTGTAATCATCCTATCAACAATTCTTTTATACAATATACAATTTACACATTTTATCTTACAATGGATGTCTTTGTCTACGAAGTATTTTAATATTTCTGTTGCATATATGACTATTGGTCGCTGCATTATGACACAAAAGAATGGGGCATTTACATCATGGAGCCTTGAAGATCCTCAAGAAGACTGTCATGGGAGCTCCATAACTCAGCAGAAGGAAAGATGATGTCTGCAGGGGGTGCGTACTAGGGAAGTATGCCAAGGTAGCATTTCCAAGAAGCAACAGTAGGACCAAGAGTGTATTGGAATTGATACACTCAGACATCTGCAGATCAATGTCCACGATTTCTCTCAGTGGTGCAAAGTATTTTTCTACCTTTATTGATGACCATTCCCGGAAAACATGGATCTAATTTTTCAAAACCAAAAATGAAGTCTTTGAGCGATTCAAAGAATTCAAGGCTTTGGTAGAAAATTTAACAGGAAAGAAGATCAAGAAGTTGCGATCAGATAATGGTGGAGAGTATATTGATAAAGACTTCACAAGTTTCTGCGCAAAGGAAGGCATCAAGGGAGAATGGACAACTCCATACAATCTAGAGTAGAATGGAGTTGCAAAAAGGAAGAACAATACCATTGTGGAAGCTGCGAGGGTGATGCTATATGACCAAGACATGCCCAAATTTCTGTGGGCAGAACCCTGCAATAAAACAGTGTATATGCAGAACAGGGCACCTCATAGAGCATTGGGTAAAGTGACCCCTGAGAGTGTGTTCACTGGCAGCAAGCTTGAGGTGAGCCACATCAGGATATTTGGCAGTATAGCATATTGCCATGTGCCCGATGAGAAGAGGCAGAAAATTTTGATTATATAGCATCGAGAAGTGTCCCAGGTCTCAAATTTAGAGGAGAGGCCTGGACAACAGTATTCCAAAGAACCCAAAAATCGTTTGTGGAAATTCCACTCAGATCTTGCCTTATTAAAATAATTAATTATTTTAAAGTGATCCCTAAGTCTAAACTTAGGGAAATTAAATCATTAAAGGGTATTAATAAGGCAGACTGTGAATCTTCTAGAAACTGAAGATCAAGTCATCTTTTAATCCGAGCCATTGATTAAGGACATAATTTGGGACATTGATTCATCAGCGAGAAGACTATAAGAGAAGGCTTGAGGGTCATTTGGAAAGCAAGTCGGACACATTCTTAGTACCCAAAGGAAATCGATTCTGAAGTAAGAGAATTCGAGTTCAGAGGGTGAGTCTGTAGAGGCAGGTTTGCAAAGACAGAAGGAGGGAGAAGTCAATAGAGACGGAGAAGAAGGAAGACAGAAAACCAAGGGAAGGCAACGCTGAGTAGCAACACTAGCCCTCCACGCAGACTTATGCAATACAGGCAGTGACTGCGTAGAAGGGCTATGCAGATTGACACAGAGGGTGTTGGAGGACATCCCGTGTGTTGGGAATTCTTCTAGATTGTCCGGAAAATTCATATCAGGTGTATGCTATTGATTATGCTCGTCATGAATTCTGTAAATGATCTTTTCACTGCTGAAGATTAATACAAACCCTCATCTGCTGCACCGGTTTTCCCACATTGCGTTTTTCTGGGGACAATTGTCCAAAAATTACTATGTTCATGTGGTTGTTTCTATTGTGCTATATGTGTTCTATTTGTTCTTCTGCTTTTGATTAGAATGAATACTGCAGCTGTGTTTATGTCACAATTTACTGAAGCATCTGTAAATAACTTATCATAATAAGTAGGGGAATTAAATCAACTACTGCAGTAACAATTTTATGAGTGAAAAATTTCGCATGGTATCAGAGCTAAAGGCAATGGAACAAAGATCTGACGTTAACACAGTTCGGAAGGGCTCACACAGTCCTCCAGAGCACATGGAGAAATAGAGGGAGCATGACATATTTGTTCTGGTATCCAGACTAGAAGAGGATTTTGCTTGCGTCTCAAGCACAGCCTCTCCAGGAGTTTGGTATATTGACAATGGAGCATCTGCTCATATGATGGGAGTTTTAGAATATTTTTCGAGTTACCGAGAAGAGAAGATGAATTTCCAGATCACAATGGGAAACAAGGCCAAGTGTACCCCCAGTGGAAGAGGTACCATAATATTTTAGACAAAAGTTGGCAACAAGCTTCGAGCCACAAACTTTCTGCATGTACCGGGTTTGGGGTTGAACTTACTCTTGGTGTCTCAGCTCTAGAACAAGGGTTATGACGTATACTTTATTTGAAAGGAAGGCATTCAAACAGCCTAGCTGGGAAAGGAAGGCATTCAAACACCCTAGCTGCGAAAGGAAGGCACAAATTGGAGTAAGGAGCCATAAATTATATAAGCTCCAACCTAAGTCCCCAATGGCACTAGTCGGTAGTGCGAACGAAAGGGATATGAATGAATTATGGCATAAAAGGATGGGGCATTTACATCATGGAGACTTGAAGATTCTCAAGAAGTCTGTAATGGGAGCTCTAGAACTTAGCACAAGGAAAGATGAGGTCTGCAGGGGGTGTGTACTAGGGAAGTATGCCAAGGCAACATTTCCAAGAAGCAGCAGTAGGGCCAAGAGTGTATTGGAGTTGATACACTCAGACATCTGCGGTCCAATTTCCACGACTGCTCTCAGTGGTGCAAAGTATTTTGCTACCTTTATTGATGACCATTCCAGGAAAACTTGGATCTACTTTCTTAAAACCAAAGATGAAACCTTTGAACGTTTCAAAGAATTCAAGGCTTTGGTAGAAAATTTAACCGAAAAGAAGATCAACAAGCTGTAATCAGATAATGGTGGAGAGTATATTGATAAAGACTTCACCAGTTTCTGCGCAGAGGAAGGCATCAAGAGAGAATGGATATCTCCATTCAATCCAAAGCAAAATGGAGTGGCAGAAATAAAGAACAAGACCATTATAGAAGCTGCAAAGGCAAGGTTATAGGACCAAGACATGCCCAAATTTCTGCGGGCAGAAGCCTGCAATACAACAATGTATGTGTAGAACAGGGTGCCTCATAAACCATTGGGGAAAGTGACCCTTGAGAGTGTGTTCACTGGCAGCAAGCCTGAGGTGAGCCATATAAGGATATTTGGAAGTATAGCATATTGCCACATACCCGATGAAAAGAGGAAGAAATTGGATCAGACTGCGAAGAAGGGTTATCTTGTGGGATATAGTGAAAATGTGAAGGCATATCGCATCTATATTCTAGAAAACAGGAAGATCGTAGTAAGATGGGACGCGAAGTTCATGGAGGAGAGAGCGTTTAGAAGATCTTGGGAAATGGGTACGGATACACAGGTTGAGGAGGATCCACTAGTACAGCCTCAACGACCTATAGAGGAGGGCTCGAGTCTTTCGAAGAAGAGAAAGCAGGAGAGCTGATAAGTCCACCCACTACCAGTGGAAGACCGAGCAAAGAGCTCCAACAGATTGTGAGGGATGTAGAGGAATTTGTTGGAGCCCCTAGAGACGGGAAGAGGGTACATAGGCAACCTGACAGGTACCAAGCACTGGTAGCATAAGTAGGAGAACCCTCTAGCTTTCGGGAGGCAGCTCAACATGAGGTGTGGGTAGTTGCCATGGTGGAGGAGTATAGCTCCATCATAATGAACGATGTGTGGGAAGTAGTCCCTAGACCACAAAACAGATTGGATGTAGGATCAAGGTGGATTTACAAGATCTAGTATGCTACAGATGGCAGCGTAGAGAAGTTCAAAGCCAGATTTGTGGCTAAGGGGTATGCGCAGAAAGAAGGAATCGACTATGAAGAAACCTTCGCCCCTGTAGCTCGGTACACTTCAATCAGATCCGTCATCTCTCTCGCAGCATAGATGGGATGGGAGATTCACCAAATGGATGTCAAGACAACGTTCTTGAATGGGGTGATAGAAGAGGAAGTGTACATAGAACAACCAGAGGGCTTTAACTCATGTATGTAGGCTTAAGAAAGCCTTGTACGGACAAAGGCAAGCCCCCAAAGCATGGTATGGGAAAATTGATAGCTACCTGCAGAAGATGGGATTTGTCAAGAGTGACTCAGATCCCAACCTCTACTATCTGAGATTAGGGGATGAGCCACTAATTTTGGTATTATATGTAGATGCTCTGATCTTGACTGGGTCATCTAAGCTCATCAAAGACTGCAAGGAGAATTTGGCTACTTAATTCGACATGAAGGATCTGGGGCAGATGCACTATTTTCTTGGTTTGGAGGTCTGGCAGTAGAAGGGAGAAGTTTTCCTTGGGCAAGGAAGATACACTACAGAGATCCTGAAGAGGTTTCAGATGGAGGACTGTAGACCCATGGCTACGCCAATGATTACAAACTAGAAGAAGATAGAGATCTTTGAGGATGATGCTGCTGACCCTACCTTGTATAGGTAGCTCATTGGATCATTGATGTACTTGGTCAACACTAGACCAGACATATGTTATGTAGTGAATACCCTCAATCAGTTCATGGTGGAACCAAGGAGGGCTCATTGGGTAGCAGCAAAACATGTTCTCAGATATTTGAAGGGGACAATCGAGTATGGTTTGTAATACACCAAAGGCAATGAAATTTAGTTGAGTGGGTTCATTGATGTAGATTGCACTGGAAGCACAGTGGATCAGAAAATTACAAGTGGGTACTATTTCAGTGTCGGATTAGGAATGACTTCCTGGTGCAGTAGTATACAAAAGTCCGTCGCACTGAGCTTAGCTGAGGCAGAATATATGTTAGCAAGCATGGCTTCATGCGAGGCCATATCACTTTGTAAACTGCCCTTGAACTTACTCAAGAAGAGGATGGAACCGACCAGAATTATGTGTGATAATCAAAGTTGCATCAAGCTCTCTAAGAATCCTGTGTTTCATGACCAGTCGAAGCACATTGACATTAGCTGCCACTTCATGAGAGACTATGTCCAACGAGGAGCTGTACAGTTGAGGTACACTCCTATAGGAGAACAGGTGGCAGATATCCTCACTAAGGCTTTAAGTAAGATTAAGTTTACTTACTTCAGGCAAAAGATGGGGATGGTCGAGAATCCTTTCCAGTAGAGTAATGGGTGACTTCAGAGTCAGAGGGAGCTGCAATACAGAGGAGGCAGTGGTAGAGATAGTGTCACAGGCGGCAGTACAGAGGGCAGCAGCGCAGAAATGAGCGACAGCAGCCAGAACATCAACAATGCAACAAATGCTCTAGAATCAGAGCAACACAGTTGGTACTTTTCTTGAACACTTTCCTTGCTAAGAGGGAGTGTTGATTTTATAGCATTGGGAAGTGCTCTAGATCTCCAATTTTGAGGAGAGGCTTGGACAACAGTATTCCAAAGAACCCAGAAATAGTTTGTGGAAATTCCACTGAGATCTTGCCTTATTAAAATAATTAATTATTTTAAAGTGATCCCTAAGTCTAAACTTAAGGAAATTAAGTAATTAAAGGGTATTAATAAGGCAGAGTGTGAATCTTCTAGAAAACGAAGATTAAGTCATCTTTTAATTTTAGCAATTGATTAAGGACATAATCTGGGCCGTTGATTCATCAACGAGAAGACTATAAGAGAAGGCTTGAGGGCCATTTCGAAAGAAAGCCGAGCACATTCTCAGTACCTGAAGGAAATCGATTCTGAAGTAAGAGAATTTGAGTTTAGAGGGTGAGTTTGTAGAGGCGAGGTTGCAAAGACAGAAGGAGGAGGGAGAAGTCAGCAAAGTTGGAGAAGAAGGAAGACAAAAGATGAAGGGGAGACAGTGCTGAGCGGCAGCACTAACCTTCCACGCAAACTAATATTCCCATTTTCGGCATCATCCATAACAGGGCTAGGAGGGACTTCCAGAGTTAGGAGCAGACAGGTCACAGGTACAGATTGGTGCTATCAGTGGGCTCAGGAGCTTTTCAGAGGAGTTTTGAGGAGTTTTCATGGTGTCCGGAGGCATTCGCTTGATATACTCCATCATCCGAGCAGTTTGGCTTTCGTTCCGATGCATTCCGATAACTTTCGGAATTTTGAGTTATTTATGGGCTTAACTCAGCTAATTATGCTCAAGGTGGCATTTCGGGAGGAATATGCGATGGAACACCTTAGTGTAATAGCTCATCGGAACCGGGACGAGGAGACCTACACGATGGGACAGCTAGACAGAGATTTCAGTGACCAGAGGAGGCGTGGTAGCCGATATACCCTTTTCTGCATTAAAAAGGAATATTTTATAATATTTTAATAAAAAGGGAAAAATGCTCCATAAATAAAATAATAATAAAATAATGCTCTAGAAGGCTCCAAGGGATCTATAAAAGGAAGGGAGGAGGCCATTGGGAGACATCTTTGGGATAGATCATTTTATTGTGTATGAGAGGTTTGAGAACGTGGTTCTCTACTTCTGCCGTAGCCCCAGGACGGAAACCCTCGGGTGGTTTGTGAGTGTTGGACGAAAACCCAACTCTCTTGAGGAGACTTCACTTAGGAGTTTCACAGAGCTTCAGAGTTTGGTGTGAGGATCATTCAGATCTTCAACTTGGGCTTCATCAGTTTCAGTGGGTTCAGTTTCAGCTGTTGCCGGAGAGAGAGTGCAGCAGTGCAGTTTGTGGCCAGCGCAGTTCAGCAGCTTATCTGGGTGGCCAGTTTTCTATCTCAGCATTATCTGGGTCAGATCTATATGTAAACCCTTTCTATTATCTATAATAAAAGCTGAGATTTTCCTTCTGTTCTATATGGTATTGGATTGCAGTGTTTCCGGTCATTTATTTTACATGGCAATCTTCTGTTGAATACATGTTTATTTTACGGCAAATTATGGTATTTTGTGGAGGTTATTTATTTATCTGCATTTTTAGTAAAATATCCCATCCGGGATATTACAGTGGTATCAAAGCCTTGGTCTTGGCTCAGCTGCGGGTTTCAGTTTGATTGAGGTTGTTCGAGGGTTCATCCTGAAGGTACCAAAGTTTAAAACGGGGCCACATTTTCGATCAATGTCTGAATTTTGGGGTCATTAGATCAAAATCAATTTATTAAAAGGGTTCCATTAATTTTTCAAAATTAGCGTGAAGGCATAAACTTTTGGTGTGGGCCATGACTTTTATGAGAGCAGGGATCATTTAAGATTTGTAAGAGCCGTCAGAATAATTCCAAGGATGCAGCGTATGAATAGTAGGGGTCCATAACCGATTTCAGAAATTAAAAATAAAAATATATGTTTTATGAAGCCGTGGATCGAGTGTCTAATTGCTCAGAAAATTAAAGGGCCGAGATTGCTGTGCCCCTATTTCAGTCGAGAGGTCGTAACTGATCTCAACGAAAAAAAAAAAAAAAAAAAAGAAGGAGAAAAAAAAAAAAAGCGTAATCCAGTAGCTGTCTGTCTAATGATTTTATTGCAGAAGTCGTATACAGATTCAAGGTGGGATCCGCGTGGCCAAAACTAAGGCCGAAATTTTTATGAAATTTTGAAGCGGGAGTTTCGGGCCATGTGTGTTGACGTGTAGAAATTGAAGGGCCAATTCTGGTCGCAGGAGGGTGACCGAGTCGGATCCCATGGCTGTGACTCCCATGGCTGTGCATCGAGAAGAATGAGCCAGCGTTAAACTTTGGGAGGATCGTTGTTCCAGGAGGCCGAAGGCGAGGGCATCATTTCCATTGTTGGCCGAAATCTGTTGAGCTCCAACATTTCGTATGGCTCAGGCAACACCTACAGCAGTCATATAAGGGACACATCGGCAAAGGGTCGAGTTGTTTATTCGAGCAGTTGCAATTGTTGTGGGGACGAATTCAAGCAGCAGAAGGGCCTATATTAAATTTTTGGAGCCGCCACAGTCCATACATTAGCTGAAGTCGAATCACCAATCTATTGCTCTGGTGAGCGATTGAGGATGGATAGCTCATAGCCAGCATGTGAACGGTGGCTTTAAAATTCGAGAGGGGAATGTTGGCGGTTGAACATTCTCAGGAAAGAAGACGTCGTTAAAGTATGACGCCGACAAATCTGCCCAACCATTAATTGGCTGACGATGCATGCAAATTCCGTGGGGCTGGTTCCAGGGAGTTCGAGGGGAAAGCCGTTTGGCACATCACAGGGGTCTGGCGTCGAGACCGAAGAGTGGAATTCATTTCAATTTGGAAGCTGACTGTGTGTGTTGAGGAACGCTACGATAGTATAATTTCCCACTGCCGAGAGTGTAATACACAGCAAGTTAATTGGACTAAGGGTCGCGGGTCTTGGCAGTTTGATTGCATGCACCAGCAAGCGTAATCATTGTCGGGTGTTGGGGACGTATTCAACGCATGAGGAGCATGCTCCTATGAATAACAAAGTTGCTATATCAACGGAATTAAAGACCGATTCCGTCTAGCACGGAGGAACGGCTCAATCGGTGGATGTAGAATTTGGATGTCGCAGCAACAGACTGGATTGGAATTTTTTCTCCTGCAAAATCCAATGGCTCCGCCTGTTCTCCAGAAAGTGGACCAGAGGAAGATCAATCTCCGCTATTGTGCACTGCACCTATAAAGTTCAGTATGCAAATTATTCGACAGCAAACTATGTAAAAACAGGAAATGGATCTTTAAAGCTTCGGTTGATCAATCAGCAAGCCGACTTTGCTTTTGCATGGTTTTCAGGGGAAGTTGTGGAATGAAGTTCACCGGCACATACAGTTGGTTGGCGTGATACTGGTTTCATACACACAAGCTTTTTGAAAGATTTGTGACCAAACACCAAATACCGCTACAAGGTTGGCCACAGGCTATTAAACGGTTCATATGTGTGGGGTCCAGTTTATGTTTTTCAAGCTTCTCCATATTCCGGCCAAGATTCTTTACAATGTGTAAATATTTTTGGTGACCCAGGGAAGGCAGAGCGTGATGGGTCTAATGAATATAGAAATTACCAACCAGATTCAAAATCTCTATACTTTACTGTATGCCATATTGCTATCTTTCCTCAGAAATACTATCATCAGCTAGAATAAATCTGTCTCTGAGTTTAGGAAGATTACCCTGCTTTGAAGCCTCATTAATGGTTGAAATCTTCCCTGTACTATATCTTTTGAGGAGAAATTTTTATAGCTCATACATACAGCAGCATGCGTATGAAAGGTTTGGTTAAAATCTTGACTGGAAGGAAAAATTAATA